>VYZV01025742.1:6974-18339 GCA_013401275.1 Pandion haliaetus
GATTTGATTTGATTTGTAGTAAATTAAATTGATTTTGTTTCTTCCCCAAGTTGAGCCTGTCTTTTGCCCGTGACCATAAGTGGGGAGTGATCCCTCCCAGTCCTTGTCTCGACCCACGAGCCTGCCTTTGGATTTTCTCCTCATCCCAACATGGCCAGGCGTGGGGGTCGGGGGGTGAGCGAGCGGCTTCGTGGTGCTTTGTTACCGACTGAGCTGAAACCAGGACATTGGGAGTAACTATGATTGCTAGGTACACAGGGAGAACAGTTCTGTCATGTTACAGAAATGCGTTTCGTTATAGTACACTCTTCCTCATATCTCTGAACTTAAGTGTTTAAATTACATACTTTGTACAGATGTCAACACTGAAAATAAAATGAACTTCCCATGTACCCTCATTTTTCAAACACTTCCACAATTCATCCTAGGTTGTAGCAGATGATCATGAAAGAGACCCGCTCTTCTCTCAGTGCACGTGGATACATGTGTTTTAATTTTGCTCTTTTGATACTTTCTTGATAGTAAAACACTTGGGAGAGGCTGTTATTGAATGGCTGAAGGGAATATGCCATGATTAAAATTGTACAGCTTTTGCTTCCAGGCCTTCCATTAGGAAGGTAAGAATTCATATTCTTCTGAAAACTAAAAGAGAAGGCATGGACATTTCCAGTTGTCATGGATACAGCTGCCGAGAAAAATGTCATTGTACCCCTGCAGATAAATGCATGTGCCAACTGCTTGGAATATGCGGTGGTAAAACTACCACAGATGTTAAACATTCTCACATGGCCATCAGGTTCCTCTTGAAATGTTCACTAAATAAAAAAAAAAAAAATAAAACAAAAAGAAGTTATTTTTAAACATAAAGGTTGCGGCATGAAGGAAGAAAAGGCTAGGCGGTTAAAAAAAAATGTTGGCACTTTCATCGTTCATGATGTCATGGAGGAAAAAATATTATGGAACAATAGTATGAGTAAAGGATCAAGTGTCAGTCCAACTTCGAGTTATCTGGATTTTGTCAGTGTGTGTTATAACAGTATTGTTAACTACAATAACTGTATTTCTTAGGTCAATGGATGATTAAAAAAAACCAAACAAATTAAAAAAAAGCAACAAATACACATTGGAAAATTTTGAACTGGGGAAGCTCTGATGCCGATTAGACCATCTCATAGTGTCGGCATTTGTACTTGGACTAGGGCACTTCTAATCTCTTTCCGCTTCAGCTTTATATTAACTATTTATGGGGGACACAGATCACAAAAAAATGAAGAGGTTGAAAACATGAGACAGTTCTTCCTCGTACCATTTTCCATATCCGCTGATCTCAGTCCTTGAATGAAGTAAGGCAATTTAGCAGGATGCTTCTGGAGTTCTGCTGCACACCGCTCAGTGGTATTTCATTGCACCAGGCAGGTGGGAAAAAGCAAACACTGTCCCTACAGAGAACGGGAAAGGTTTTTGATTCTCCTCTCCTGGTAAAGTGGAAGCACCCAACTCCCTCCCCCTCCTCACGTAATCCTTCAGATACCGTGCTCCTAAATAACCAGAGAGAGAAGCAAAGGCAGGCTGCTCCTAGGGCAACTGTTACCTTGAGTGAGCGAGCAAAGCACCTAGGGCTAGTTAGGATGTGGAAAGGCAAGTTTGGTGGCGAGGCACACGAAGACAAACAAGGAAAGAAGAGGTGCAAAAAGAGGCCTTCAGCAGCGTAGAAGAAATCATCCCAAACTGAGGAGCTAGTTCACCACTGTGCAGAGAGCAAAGAAATAAGGAAGCAGAACGGAGCACCCTGTTATAAATCTCTCCTCATAAGTATTTTGGGGCAGGCCTAAACAATAGAATGCCGTGTTTTGCAGAGATATGCGAGCTATTGCTAAATGAAGCACGTTGGAACTGGAAGCAAGATAACTGCTTTAGCATGATATAACTAATTAGCTCCATTAGGAACAAAGACTGAGAGGGCTGCACTGGATGCAGAAGGCAAGCAAGTTCATTTAGGGTTAGCTAGGGCACCACAGTACGGCACTACTGTCCTCCAAATAGACACCTCCTCAATGTATTAGCTGAAGTTGTAAAGCATGATACAATAAAAGTAATAATCAGCATCAGCATCATCGTCATCACCACAGGCAGAGGCACAGTTTCACTGGAAAAGTAGTTGTGAAGTACATGCTGTAAAAAAGGAAGGTGAGAACATTGCATTACACCCCAAAATGTCCGTTGTTTTACCAAAGCTGGAAGTGAGCTCCTCTGTTTGGGAAGCAGGCAGAGCGCGGATCCTGCCTTAGCACAGATTCCTCCACTGCTGCTTTCACAACAGGTCATGATGTTTATCCCAGCCAAGAAAATAGCTGTTGATTGGCATTCTGCCATATCTGATCATCACTATGGCCCAGCACCCTACCCTGGTGTTTACTGCAACACAAAAGTCCTTTGAAGCTATCCAGTTGTTTTAGAAAAAAAAAGCCACAAGAACAGAAAACAACTTTTAACAGCTCACTCATGGCAGCGATCCCCTCTTCCCACCACTGTAAGCAACAGACCTCACAGGCATTTGACATAATGGCTAAGTGATACACAATTCCAACTACAGAAAAAATTAAAAGGCATTTTAAACAAGTGTTCAATAGATTCTACAGTACACATCTCAGCTTAGGAGTTGTAACTTCCTCCTCAGGAATTGAAATGTTTTCTGAAGAATCCCCAAGCTCATTTGAGAGGGGAAACAAAAATTAAGAAAAAGAAAAGAAAAGTAAAGAAAAAAGAATCTGGCCTCTGGTAGGCTTTAAATACAAGTTCATGTCATAAGTACAGATAATTATGGCATGAGAATACACATTATAGAACACACATGCCTTGCAACATGAAAATCTCTTAATAGTTACAGAAGGGCTTCCTGTACTTGCATCCGCATCCCAGTCCTTTGATCCCACTAGCCTATTACACCTTCCACGTTTGTGTAGCAAGTGATTAGGGAAAGAAATGTTTTAAAATGAAAATAAGTTCTTATCCTCAGAAGACATACAAGGCTTAGAACATCATAATTTCACTCCTGATAGACAGAAAGGATTAGCTAAATTTTTAGAGGACAGACAGTCATGTTTTACTATTTGGACTCCAATAGCAGCAATTAAAAATATACTCTTAACTGAAATTACATCATGAATTCATGGGTAGGGACCCACCTGAGCAGAAATAAGGAAAACAAAAAATGCAGTGCCTCAGTAACTAAAGATTGCAAAAAAATAATGAAAAATTGCATAGGCTGAACACTGCCCTCCAGACAACATCGTCCCTTTTAAGATCCACCCACAGAATTACTCATGTCCCATAAGCATCACTAGCTTCCAGGAGAAAAGCTGTTACAAAGCCAATACAACAGGCAATACCCGATACAGAGCTAGAGATGGAACACCCACAGGTCACCTTCCTGACCAAGCTGCCCCACGATATTTCTAAGCACACACATGCAGCAGCCAGCACAATCTACAGGCACTTAAATCCTGTTTCTTGTTTGCTATAAACTTCCTCAGTGTGATCTGCTTACTATGAAGGCAGAAGGTTAGATGCGTACTACGCACACTGCACAAAGCACTAAACTCACATGCACTCTCAACTCCTCCTCCAGAGATACTCCTTATTTCTCTGTCTGGTTCTCTGTCAGGAGCAGTAGCTTACACACAAGTGGATCAAGTACTATGTCCTTCCTTGCTGATGCACTGAACACCCTCTCCTCCACCGAGCCTTCATTTCAGCCTCTGTTGGCTGTGACAACACATGAAGACACCGTTAGAAGCTACAAGAGTCCTACTCATTGGCAACTTTACATCCATGTCCAGGCCAAAACAAAAGACTTAAGAGGTCACTGAAAGAGACAGTCAAGGTAAGCATTTACTGGGATGTGTGGTTCCAAGTCTCCAACACATTGCCCAAAAAGCCGTGCCCAAGTTACTTTCCTGTTTGCAAACAATCCTCTACCTCTGCTTTGCTCTAGCTTCAGAAGGAAGCAGTCCCACACATTACACTCCATTTAAACTGCACTGACAAAACATGCTTGCTGCCCTCTCCATCCTTCACTCTCTTGCACAGAAGCTTTCAGGAACGTGAAGCGTATCCATCCCCTTTGTCCAAATCCCAGGATGCTGACATTTTAAATCACATTCTCCTCTACGCAACTCGTGAAAATAACAAAGAAGATAAAAACCTCCCACCAACACTCAGGCAGCTGCTTGCCTATATGCAATGAACCCGGCACAGGTTGCCAAGAGACTGCAATGATGAGCAGCATTTATTCCTGAATACTCTCAAATGGGCTTTCACTATATATTAACACTAAGCAATAAAACATCAAGACCACATTCTTGTTTCAATTTATAATTAGTTTTTATAGCAAATATATAAAAGGGGATAGTTGTAAGAGACATGCTATGATGTTCTTAACTGGAACTATATAAACAGTGCTTCTATAATAGGCGCTACTCTGAACTTTGTTAAGGAACTGCCTGAACTTCAGGCTTCATGCTTGGCACTGCTTTTACTGAATTTTAAACCTGAAAGAAAAATCTGTAAAGATGAGAATAACCAAGCTACGCACAATGGTTAAGGGGAAAAAAAAAAAAAAAAAAAATCTGAGAATAAGCAATTTTCAGATAGCATACATAGAAATTCCCCCTGTAAGCTCCATTCCCTAGGGTAAAAATTAAATGCAGATTCAGTCAAATTTAGGAGGCTCTAAAGAACAGAAAAACTCAGCCTATTATACCACTTAACAAGATACTGCTAGTAATTTTCAACCTTTCCCTCTAAAAATAAGGTAATTTTGCAACTAAAACAAAAGCCACCACTAAACCTTAGGTGTCAGAACATTTTTCCTTATTTATATCTATCAAGATGAGTAATAATTTTATGCACTGTGTAGCTACCTAGAGAACAAAAGTTCTATTACATGCGTTTCTAATACAGCCTTGCACATAGTCTTAGGCTTTAATCATTGATCAAACTTTCCAAGCAAAATTCAGTGCTACCAACTATTTTTTTTCTGTGGATACTGCATATTATTTTTGTCATACAGCTTAGTATAAATTTCTTTTTATTTAGGTTACATTACATATCTCCCCAATGAAAGAAAAAACACAGAAGTGCTTTTCTGTACACGACAAAATTCTGCACACATCAAGAATCAGAGGTTTAGTATTGCTTAACACCTTGGGGAGAAGAGTTGGAATTGGTATTTCTCCATCACCATATGCTGTGGTTAAAATTAATTAGTGGTATTAGCAAAAACCAACAAAGTTTAAGTGGTCCAAGGTCAAGTAAAATGGAAGACCAAGCTTGGGCTAAAACAGGAGACATACAGTCTTTCAACTAAACTGCACAGTTTAAGAAGTTTCATAATCACTTCCGCAACAAACAATTTACCAGAGGGAAAGCATTAAAAGTGTATCTAGGATACAAATGGCCAGGAAGTCTACATTTCATCAAGTCCCTCTGCCAAGCATTTCCTTGCTGCATTTAGATAGGTCTTTTTCTGCACCATACTCATGACCTCTGAGTCCCCCATCACCACCTGCAAGAGGTGCACAATCACCTCCACTGGCTAGACCCAGGGACGTGGGAAGATCGGTGAAGATGTTGCAGCACTACCCAGGCACCCTCAACTGCATCTTGACCAGCTGCATCTTGGTCAAACCCTAGGTCATCAAACGTGATGCAGAATGACACCAGAAACAAAAGAAAATGTGGAAATCATTTAAGTTCTTGCAATTTCCTTTTGTAGGAAATTTTAGTTTAGTTTAGTTTAGTTCCCAGTTCCCATGAGTCCCTCTTAAAATTCTAACTTTCAAATTTTAACTAAAGCAGCATACAAATGGTCTTAGGGCAGATAAATCACGGCTGTAGTAGGGAGACTATTCAAAAATAGCTATCAGTCCAAGGAAGTTTAATTTAGAGAGAGGAGAAAGACTTTAGACCTTGATAAGGCATGACATGATTCCATGCCATTGATCTGCAATCACACAGCTTCATCTGTAATGCAAACAAAAAGTTATTTAGAATCCTCCTAATTAGGTACAATAAGCATACACTGGCACATTACTGAATCTATAAATAGACAGCAACCACACCATTTCACTCCTGCTCCATGTTGTAAGGTATGGGGTGGGGGGGGGGAGAGGAAAGGCACTTTCCTTTTTTTAGACCTTTCTTAAAGTTGTGCCATTGAAAAGAAGTAATTTTTTTGCTTCTGAAGGTGTTTAACCAGGCCTTTAAATACTGATAAATCTTCCTCAGCAGACACGGGTTACCCTCAACACTTGTGTAAAAGGAAGATAGAGAATGCTTAATTTGAAACAAATCAGGAACCATATTCTAGCAATCTGTAAGACATTCAGAGAGACACGGCTCTGGGCAATCCAATATTCCTTTGAAAATGTCCCTCCTCTGGGCATGGGGGTAGGACCAGATGACCTCCTAAAGTGTCTTCCAATCCAATTTACTATTATGAGTCTGTAACAATCCCCCTAAATATTTTTTTCCTAGAAAAAGTCCCTCTCTATAACCTCTCACACCTACACACAGTAATTTAAACTGTGGATTAGCTATAAATAACCTTCGTGTATATTTCAAAGAAAAGGTATAATCATCCTTAGCATAAAATTCAGCAGAGGCTCATTTGCATCTTGTCCTGGTTGTGACTTCTTTTTTGTTGTTGTTTTTTACTCAAACAGAAAAATATAAGATTTCCCAGTCATTTCCAACTCCTCGCTCTGAAACAACCTCCCAGGGACACAGGTTTATCATTGGCTCAAAGGGTAATTTTAAATAGGAGCCCTTTGTAAAACTGTTGGCAGCAGAACCCTGGCTGACGAAGGGTGGGGAAGGAGTAGAACCTGTGATGTTAACTCCTTTTATCTCGTCCTCAATGGCGCACACAGCGACCAAGTCAAAAACTGATTTTTTTTTTTAATTTTTTTTTTTTACCCTAAACACTGTAAGCAGAAAAAAATTCAGTACTAGTTCACACGCACACACACACGTGCACAGAATTGCTGGTCTCTTTATGCAAGAAGTAAGATCATCTGAAGTGTACATATAATCAGAACTACGGGAAAATGCAAAGCCTAAAGAAACTGGAATAAAGATTATGTATTCTTAAAAAAAAAAAGAAAGCTATTCACTGCAGTTGCATTTACCTAGCAACATCAGTTAACATGAGATAATATACAAAAGCACTGAAGGGTTTTTAAGCATACAGCTTGACATTGCCAGCCCATTTAAGAGCTTGCTTTTGACAGAAGCTCGTCAGAAGTTCTGTACTTATTAGGATCTTCTTTTCCATTGAAATGCTGAAGAAGCAACAGAACAATAGTTTTGTGATGCAGCATCAGGGGCATAGATAGAAATCTGACAAGCCTCTGAAGCCCAGAGTATGTTTTTAAAAATGTATTTTATGAAATTACCAAGTATGGCAAGAGAAAAAGCTTGTCATCCAGTACGACAGGATATAAGCACAGACCCCAACTTGTATAACTGCCTTTGAATTTGTGAAAGCTTATTTGCCAGTGGATTGGGAAAGGTTGGAGACCACCAGCCTAAGCAGTAAAGTGTCTCAGGTATAAATTTTATCTCGCCTGCACATAGTTTTGAGGCACATTGACCAGTATGTTCTCTCTACGAAATGTTAACCAGTGGACTCGCTACAGGTAAAAGTCCTTTCTTTGCTTCCTAAAGCTTGTCTGCTTCCAGAAGCAGGCAAGAAGCAGCAAACACGTGAATCAGCCCAGCATTCATTCATAACCAAAAAAGAAGATGCAGTCAACTGAGCTACATGAAGAACTTTTCTTAAATTCTGTTTTCCCCCTACAAAAGCATTATAATGCAGACTTCTAAGTTACATGCAAAGTTTGCTTAAACAAGTTCATTCACTCAGGGGAAAGAAAATCAAGTTTAACAACATCAGACAGATGGCTCTGAAGGTTATTCCTGTTTATTTTGTCTGTAATGAGAAGCTGTGTAAATGATAAAAATGTTTTTTATTTCCTTAAAAGCTTGGCTTTAATCAGAAATGTTGGCTCTTCATCTCACACCCAAGTAACTCACTCACACTAGCTCCTAGTTGCAGACCTGCATCCTCTCAGCATTCTTCCCAGGCAGAATCCTCGTATTATAAATATATCAAGTTAATATACAATGGAAAGAACTACTGTTTACACCATGAACACCACCATATTATTTCAGTGATGGGATCCTTGACTCACAAACCCCCTTTTACTCTTTGTGCTCTCTCTTTTTTCATTTTAACAGACCCCTGAGACCAAGGCCAATCAGTGTTTGTCTACAGAGTAACTTGTGCGAAGTTCCTCGAGATATCAGGAAAAAAATGACAGTAATAGCTGAAAAATCAGCAAAACGCGTGCATTCGTTTTCAAGTCAATAGCTCCCCAGTGCACCACCTGCTCCCACAACTGATCAGTACCACTGAAGAAGGAGGCAGTGCAGGGTGAAACTATCCAGAGGAGCAACCTCATGTATCTCCACCCTCTCTAAGACTCTATGCCCAAAAAACCATTTGGTCTTGGGCAGTTCCTCTCTTTATGGGGATTATTGGGAGAAACCTTGCAGAGGCACAGGCTGAAAGGAAAAGGAATGTCACCTTTTCTCCGTTCAAATTCCTGAAGAAAACGTGACAGCAGCAGGGAGCAAAGGAGGGAGAGAACAAGCAGCAAGATGTCTCTATGGGAGCATTAAAACAAACACAGAAGTATATGCCCGTCCTCACAATCAACAGAGCGCGCACAGGGAGGGAAGAAGTCTCTGCCCGACGGGCGGCCGGGACTGCTGGTTAGCCACGCTGATCCTTTCCAACATCCTTAGCTAAACCAGAGCAAGCCACCCTTCTCACCAAGAGCTGGGAAGACACCAACCTCCCTCTTGCTCGGGAGCATCACAGCAGCAATAAGGACTACCAGCTGTCAAACTGAAGCCAGGCAAACTCAGTTGCTAAATTTAAGCAACCACACAACAGGACATAACTGACCAGAGCACCATGACAGCCCTTTCGATCCACTTAAATCTCCGCAGGCATGAAAAACCTCGGCAGATCTTCCCAGCACAAGCTATGCCAGAAGTGCAAAAGGACACCGAGGGCACGGCCGGCTCTCCTCAGCAAGAATACATCTAGAGAGACCCTGGCACGGGCTGGACACGCATCCACCCGGCGGCTGCCCACAGAGGGGCTCGTGTTGCTTCCCACCCAGCAAATACATAGGGAGACTCACCACCCACAAGCTACTGCTCAGCTTCAGAACCCTATTAAGGTTGCTAAGTGACTATGAAGTAGCGCAATCTCGCACCATTTGCAAACCCCAAATGTTCAAAGGCAAGGAACTGAATGGTTCAGATCATCATAAATCTCACGCTGCCCATCTAATAAACAAATAAATTCTCATCAAGTGTAAAACCTTGCCGAATTCATTACAATAACATTAACTCTCCCAGGAGTACAGCTCAGGTTTTTGTTATCGTGCTTTCAGTATCTAAGCAGTGAAATATTCCTAAACAGGAACATTAGTCAAATGAAAAACTTAGCTGGAAAAAAAAAATTACCTGCTCTTTCTTCATAATTGTGCAATATATCAGGATAATTCCTACAGGGTAAAAGTTTTACAAGTCAACTACATTCTGACTTCATGTACAATTTTTTTATGGCTCACGTCCAATGAGCACTTAAGCACTGGCTTAATTTTAAGAAGTAATTAATCATATAAAAGTGTACAGGACGACCGAAGTGTTTCAGTATGTGCTTAAATGTTTTACTAGAATAAATCTCTTATTTCATTTTAAATAGCATCTAATGCAGCAGTCTTATTTTTAGCACATCAATGAAATAATATTTATTTTGGGTCAGCATTAAGCTTGTTTGGTGTGATAAATGCAATGTTTACATTAAGAAAGAATGAGGTTTCTTTTTATTACGATGTGGAGGATGTAAGTTATGGATGCCCCCAAGCTAGACTTTTTTTTTTTGCCATTGCTAGCAAGTTGAGAGTTGTGGCTTGAGCTTAACATAATAGAGCTGTGGTTACCGCACTGTTATTTAGTAGCCTGTTCTTAGGTTTTTAAAAGAAGATTTTGGAGAACACAGCTTACTTCTTGGAGGCAGGAGGGGAAAGGATAAAACAGTAATGTAAGAAGGCGGCAAATACAAAGGTGAAAGAAAGAGTTCTCTCTCTTCATAAAAGACAAAGTCTAGGTACCAAAGTATCAAACTGAAAAAAATGAACAAAGCTAGCCATGCTGTCAATAACTTTATAAGATCACATCCATCTACATTAAAAGTAACTATAAAGAATCTCAAAAACTTAATGGCCAGTCATAACAAAATACTGGTCTTGTGGTTCCTCTGCAAGTGAGCTACCGAACTACCTTCACAAGACACTGAATTATGTCTTAACTACCCCTATCAGAGGAAAACGTCCAAAATATCAGAATGACTACAGAAGCATTCTTTATACCCGTAACTCCATATTCTGAGCTTCAATGAATCCACACACAAACATGTTACCTTCTTGCTGCACTTAGATTTTGAGGTCTCCAGAATATATATATATTGTTCCATAGATCCCTTACCAGAAGCACGGTTGGTCAGAGTTCAAAGAAAATAAAGAGTAACGTTGTTTTACACAAAAATTAGCCTTTTGGTGCATTCCAGAGCAAGAACATTGGTTTAAGCTGCCTTTTATCATCTTCAGCTAGTCAAGAAAATTCAGTATTTGCCTTGAGATAAAGGCTTTGTGATAGCCAGACAGACTATTCTTTTGATCACTACTTCAATTACAAAATCACTGTAATTCTATGTATTCTGCTACAGATATCTAAACTAACTTGGCTAGTCCAGCTAGTCATACAGCAGTCTTGCATCTTGGATTCTGATGTAACTGCTGGGAACAATTCAAAACGTCCACAAATTATCTATATAGCCTTACATGGATAAAGACACAGCTATAGAATAGTCCTTTCTTGAGCTATGGCATGGCTGTTATGTGTCTTTGGGACCATGCACAAGAAGTTCACAAGATAAGGCATCTCAGAAAGGGATTCCCAGTTGTCTTTTATTCTTGAATGAGTCTCTTCTTGTGTTTCTTAAAAAACGGTAATTCTCTCCAAACTACACAATAAGCTCAATGTGTTTCACCTGATCTTTTTGGCAGAAAAGCATTCCCCAGCTCCTTGGAACAAAACAATCAAAATCTCTTATATTAAAGATGAGAGTGTGATTATCTTGTCTTTTTTCACATACACAGCTCACCAGCTGGCTGGGGAAAAAAAAAAAAAAAGTGTAATTCATGTTATCTTTCAATACAAAATC
>VYZV01025742.1:31699-51331 GCA_013401275.1 Pandion haliaetus
CCTTCCCCGCCCCGCCCCGGGAAACCCAAAGGATTACGGGCAAATCGCCTTGGGTATAAGCCGGTTTACAGCCGTTTCGCCTGTCGGCGCCGCGGCGGGGCGAGGATGCTCCCCCGGCGGCCGGCGCGGGGTTGAGGGGAGGCGGGAAGCCCCCTTCGGTGCGCCGGGAACCGCTGACGCCCCGCCGGGGTTACGGCTCTTTCCCTCTCCCCCGGCCCGGCCTTGGTGCGGGGGCGGAGAGCGGGGTCTGCGGCTCCCCCCCGGGCCCCCGCTGGGTGTCCCCGGGCACCTCGGGGTGGGGGGAGCGCGGAGAGCTGCCCCTCGCAGCGCGCTGCTCCCAGCCGAGCCCTCCCTGAGGGCCTGGAGGCGTCGAGGCCAGGGTCCCTGTGCTGGGACAGCCCTCCGGCCCCAGCACCGGGGTTCCGAGAGCCCGGTACCGCGCATTGTAACCCCCTTTGGGCAGCGTCTTTCCCCTACAGAGGAGCCGGGTGGTCCCACACCTCCCTTACGACAAGCAGGAGCTGGGACAGGGCATGGCCACTGTGGAAAGGACGGCAGCGGCCTGTAGGCCACGGGTGACACGGGGTGCCTTTCATATCCAGGGCCGCCACGCCTGCCTCGCGGAGCAGCAGGATTTCTCTGCCCTCCATCACGCCTTTTATTAATCCACAGTGTGTACACTTCAGTCTTCTCACTTTACTAGTTACCGGCCTACCCTTGAACACCAGCCAACGTATTACGACTCGTCAAGTGGATGTTGTATCTCCTACAAACTCAACGCTTCCACGCGCTCGCTCGTTTCTCCCCGTTGTTGTGGAACGGCGGGGTGCCTGAAAGAGGAGGACTAGAGAAGAGAGTGAGAAAATGAAGCTCAGTCACCATCCAAAATAATGGTGTTCTTCACCCCATTTTTCTACGTTCCTTTTCATTCTAGCCTGCCCTTTGGAATTTGCAGCTATCATGCTTGATTACAAAAAATAATCTCTGGGTCATCAACTTGATAAATGCAAACATCAGAAAAGGAGTTGGATTTCACAAGAAAGAAGAAAGGAATTAGTATTTCTAATAGTTTTATTTAAAGATATATGCGTTTTCTCTGCGTTTTAAGGCTTTTTCATACCAAAAAAAAATGGCGCAGTGCCACCTGAGCTCTAGCTTTTGCAAAATACATAGGCAATTTACAAAAAACTAACACTATTCCTGAAAAAAGGTGAAGTCCTATCTATGCATTTAATTTAGCCTATAGCAAAATCCCATTAAGTTAAGATGGTGTACCCCCAAGCCAGGCCCAAATAAGCGCCACAGCAGTATAGCTCATTTGAGGAACCGAAATTGCTGCATTTCTTCCAGCAGTAGAAAAAAGGAACTATTTTTGTTGATAATAACTTTATCGGCGGTCTGTTGATGAACTGCTTTGATGGTAAGATTGTAACCTCAGAAGGAAGCAAACAAGATGACTTAGAACATTTGGCTTTTTGGAAGGCAGCTTTCTAAAGCTGATGGTGAGCAACCGTTGTCCAAGGATGTCTGGTCTCCTTCCCTTTGTCCCCTGAGGGTGAGAGACTGCTGAGGAATGTCATAGTATTAAGGGCTTTACTCTAGAATGAGTGTCAGAGTCAGATTAGTCAGCTCCCTTCCTTTCCTCATGATGCACTGGAGGATCTCACATGATGGTTGTTTATACCTCTCAACAACTTTAGCCTTGGCCACGCTGGGGCTTTGTGGCAAAAGTGGCCTGCCGTGAAATATATGTCATGCTAGCGCCTCGCATTTCCTTGCTCGCTGAACCACAAAAACTCCAAACTCATATACAGGAACTTCAAGTGACTTGAAGTTACTTCTTCACTCAAACGCTACATGTACACTTTTGCCCTGAACTTGAGATTCTTGCTGTGCCTTCAGCCCCATTTTCTCTTTCATGTGCCCTGAATCTTACACCTGTGACTAGATACGCAATTACATTCACCTCATTCCATCCCCTGGAGTTCAAAGCTTGGTTTCCGTAAGTGGAAAGCTAGCCTAGGCCCCAGAAGATTACAACGACCTACTTAGGTTGAAGGTACGTTTCAAGGTCTTGTTGGATAAGGAGGACAGACATCAGCCGCTGCACAGATCCTGCTAGGTCTAAATGAAACCCGTGCAACACAGCTTCAGCTCAGCTCTGCCCTTTCGCGCTCCTGGTTGTCAAATTTGATTTTTCACTTCTTTCTGTGAAGGAGACAGGTTTTGGCCCTCGCTGAGGAGCCCTCCCTGTATGATTTCCCTGCATGTGAAGGAAATCCACCAGGTCGAAGAGCAGAGTTTCTGCCAAGACCGAGGTCTCTGTACTGCTTGGCCGAAAGGGCTGAAAATCACGGGCAAAGTATTTTGCTGAAAAATGTAATTCTGTCAAAGCCGACATGGAATTTGAGGACAGATGTCAGAATGACAGGGTTTTTTTTTTTGCTGTTCAGGGGCGTGCTGCCACATTTATAGAGGGGCAAGGGAACTGAAGTCAGGCCCAAGGCAGGGATAAGCTTCGTTAGCGAGGGGTAGAGGAGCTGCCTGCTAAAACGAGGAGTGACCAACCATCCCCGTGAGAACACGTTGGGCTGGGAGTAGAGCTCACCGGAGGAAGGTCTTCGCAATCAGCTTGGGAACAGACAGTGGTTCTCTTAGCTGGTCTACCAAACTGCATCAAAAGCTCTCCAACACAGCCTGGGGGTTGGTGTCGTTTTATTCTGATTTTTTGATTTTGTTCCAAGTCGTGTTGTTTATTTGGACTGTTTGGGTTTTTTTTATTCTTTTCAAGTTCTTCCATTTAGTCTAGACATTTGGTGTTGAATTTCTGGTAGTCTGCTCTATCTACTGCGTTCAAAGATGCCTCCTCTCCCTCTGTCTCTTCTGTTCTCTGCCCTTAATGACTCAGTGAAAACTGGATCAACAAAGCAAATGTTTCATTATTGACTTTTTTTTACATGAAGAGCATTGAAAATAGTAATACATGCCTGCCTTTTCTAAGCAAAATATTTTGGATGTATTGGACACACTGAAACATACAGATTTTGCTTCCAATGCTATGCCTGGACATTCACGAGAAAGTCTCCACCTCTTTAAGTATTTCCATCCCGTGGGCAGGGGGGAAAGGAACTTTCCATTTTTTTCCTAATTTGAGGTGGAAAGACATTAAAAGAATGAGCTTTTTTACATTTTTCTGTATTTTTCCAGCAGCATTGCACTTAGCGTATATCACATAAAGAGTATACACTAATTTTCATCAATTTATGCTAACACAAAACTTTCTTCTTTTCTTGGCACGTAGTATGCAAGCCTAATTTGAGTAAATTCAAGGAAATGTTGTTCTTCATTCTCTTCATTGTAAACATGCTGGTTGGCCTTTTTTTATCCGGTTAAATAATTTTGCATACTATTTGAAGGTAGGATTTCATCAACATGGTAGTTGGGTAGTTCCTGCCAGACAGGATAAAATGACAAATGTATTAAAAGCAGAGCAAAACGCACATACTTCTCAATCTGGTAACCCTTCAGATAGAACTGAAGTAGAATGAGTTAAGGAAAACATTATCAAAATAAATGTATATTTTTTTCAGTAACAGTTCTATGCAAAATCCTGATAGCTGTCTCGAGACCCACTACTCTCTGTTTCTGAGAGCACCCGAACTATTGTAGAAATTCTGCATTTCTCCCAGTTTACAATGCCTGCTGCTTGGGCCTGTCTCGCACATGGCACCTGAGAAATGTTTTTAGCCTACGTTTTTGTTCGTAGACTTTCTCCACCATGTGCATTATCTCTTCATTATTATTATTCGTCTCGTTACTCTAATAGCCGCGACTGCACATACCTGTAAGAGACAGGATGCTTTTAAACAGTTCCCTGGAGTTTTGGCTTTCACAAGGGGGAAATTATTTATGCAGCTGGCAGAAATTTGTCTATTTTCTAAACGAAGAGCCTTAGGAAGAAAACACAGTGAGAAGAAAGCCTTGGGAAAAAGTGTTTTACTGGAGCGGCAGCAGAGCTGTGGAGGGACAATCCACCAGCCACATCATTGCCCTCCCACCAGTTTTATTTCCCCTTCTCGTTTTTTCCCCTCCCCAGTGCCAGCATCTCCTGCTTGTTCTGCTGGCATGGATAACCACCTCAATGCCTCTTTCGGAGCGGCAGCCTCAGGGGCTAACGAGCCTGAAGTGTGTTTTCCCTTTATGGACTTCATTCAGAGACATCTGGGTGGGATGTCTTTGTCATCCCACCCCTCTGGCCACCCTCTCTTGCTGCTGAAGTTGCAACAGGTACCCTGAAAGTCAGCAGAAAAATGACGTGACAGCATAGATGGCTGCAGGCGGCAATTTCTTAAACTGCTGCTAACCTTCACTAATGACCTCTGCCCTTGCCTCCGGCTGAGCACATGTACTAATGCATTTGCTTAAAGATATTGGTGAACCAGATTTCAGGCATTCTAGGTTGCCGTGGGTGGTTTCATAAAAATACCTTTGGAAAGAGTCTTTCACTCCGATCTCCTGGCTCAAGGCAGCACCGACTGTATCCAAACCATCCTCAACAGGCACTGCCTGTTCAAACCCTGATGACCAGCGCTTTATATCCTTCCTGGAGGATGTAGTTAGCGAACGACCTAAATCTGCTGTGCTGCAACTTTCCTCTCATCCCCCATGAATATGGAGAACCCATTCCATGCCTCTTCAGTGATAACTTTTGGTGCATTTGGAGGCCACTGTCACACATTGCTGCCCTAAACCAGCCCAATTTCATTCTCATCATTGACCTCTCAGCTCACACTTCCAGAGATATTGCCTGTTCTTCGCTTGACCTGCAGCGCCCATCGGGTACCATGCTCCAGCTGAGGCCTCACCTTAAATAACATCAGCCTGGGTTTGTCCAGGTGTGATGAACACACTCCTTGGTTGATCATCCCGATCATTAATGAGGATATTGAAACATCCTTCCAGCTTGTGTGTGAAGCAGGGCTTCCTCCCGGCGGCACGTCCTTGGATCTGTGAGCTCCAGGGAGTATTTCAGCTGAAAGGTGATTTCCTAGGAAAATGTCACATCAGCATCAACAGCTTTAGTAAATTGAGGTACGTGGCATCTACCCCATCCACAGGCCTGATTTATCTGAGGTCATTCTCCTTGAAAAAACTGTATTTGTTACACCCCTCCCTGTTACCTTCCAAGTATTTACAAACGGTTTAGTGTTATTTTGGGGAGAACTGAAGTTTAAGTGATAGATCAGTAATTCCTGAGTTCCTCCTTCTTCTTTTTTAGAGTTTCACTTCATAATACAAGAACCGAACTGATTAAACACAGGATGCATCTTCACCTCATTTTTACATTTGAGCCAAATACCTGTGATGGAGTTTTGCATTTGTGGTTACAGACTTTGGGAAGCCTGGCACAAACTTAAGTATCTGCTTCTTTGAATTCACTCAGACCTTACAGATGCAAGTTTTTGACAAACATTTATTCTGAAAGAGAAGGAGAAACAAATAGTAAAGCAGTAGGGGTTACTAATGTGATACTTTAAAATCACATACAAATTAATAAATATATTATTTCTGAAATGCTCAGAACAAAAGTAAACATTTTATTTAAACAATCTCTAAACCACTAAAGGTTTATAACAGCAAAATTGGGGTGGGGGGAAAGAGCTTTGCCTCCCTCCTGATGCTTAAAAAGGAAAAAACAAGTGGCAAAATTATTTATATGGAAAATTGAAAGAATCTAGCCCACTCAATAACTTGGCACTGAGATGGAGCCATTCCTTTTATCTTTTTATGTGTTCTACTAAGCGCAACCTTTGGGAGCTTTCCAGTTACAGCAAATCAATATGTAAAATTCCTATTTTGGTCAGTTTTCTTCTTGCAGTCTATCACGGTACATGTTCAAATAAAAATTAAACCAGAACTTTTTCCAAAAAAACCCCCTGCTTAATAGAGGGGAGAAAGAGACAGACTTATCCCAGTGGAGTTTTTCTTCCTTGCACAAGGGAAAGGAAGAAGCAACAAGATGTGTGTGTGCAGTGGTGGGGGAGTATAAATGCAGCCATGTGGTCATCCCAAGTAAGAAAGATGGACTCGTGGCCATGGTCCTGACCTTGTTTGAAGATGAGCTAGAGAATACTGAGCCAAATATTGTTGTCACAGCAAAAAGAAGAATCATTTTTCACAAGAGTTGGTGGATGTAGTGCTGAAAACCGCAGAGCATTTTTGTGGCCAAGGCAGCGAGGTATGTGCTTACTTTCAAGCACGCAGTTTGTCCCACTTATTTCACTTCCAGCACATGCTGAAAGCATATACTCTCAGTGGGGAACCTTGCAAATTGACATATTTGAGAAGAGAAATATTATCTATAGAGAAAGCATGAAAGGAAGGAAGGGAGATGGCTATGAGAAACAGAGCAGAGAATGAAGGATGCATCTGTTTACTTTTCAAAGACGATACATTTTTCTGACAGTAGCAAATAAGACACAAATACCAATATTAAGTAAAACTGATGCTTTTACTAATTGAGCCAAGTATACCCAGACTAAATTAATTCTTACTATAATTCCTGTGATTTAAATTCAATTATCTCAGGGACAAATTGCTCTGCAAAGTTTTTCATAGAGTCTATTAACTTGCTTAATGTGGAGTTGAAGTTCTGGCATTGCTCTAAAAGTGTTCCCACATTACTTTCAAGGGATCCCGTCAGATGGTTTGCATAGCTATTTTTAATTTTTAATAAAGAGAGGATGGCACATGGCTTACCAGAAAAGAAAATTCAGTTTTGCTACTTTAACCTCCTTTAAGTTGCATTTCTAACTTAAAGAAAGAGTATTAATCCATGAAACAGCCATAGCATATGGGAGAGCTCCAAATTAACATTGGCTAGATAGCCAAGCCTAGTTTACATAAATGAAAAAGTAAATAAAAGGGACATGTCTGTGTATTTTAGATTACTAAAGCTGAAATGTACAGGAGTGAATATTATAAATACTGTTACTGAAGACTCATGTTAAAAATACTATGTTCTGAAGTTGACCGTCACCTTGTCATTTACCACACAAGTCACATGTGAATAATGTCTATCTTTGGTTTTAGGGAAAAAATATTTTATTGTCTCACCGAAGATTTGCACAGTTAAAATTTTGATTAGTACTACAGTGAGGTGTAATGAATAAGTATGTGTTGCTACTAGGCCTTATGGGCAGAAGTAGTTTATTAATAGAATTTACCAACTTGCATTACTGCTGCCAAATAAAAGCACATCCAGGCATGTATACTTCCCCCTCCTCCTTTGTATTTTAGGACCAACCCCATACTAGAGAATGTGGTTGGTCCTAACATCTTCCTTCACAGGGAAGTGAAGTAAAAGACCTGTGAGCTTGTCCCGGTAATGATGGAAATCTCTCGTCGCTGGCTGGCTGGAAGAAGCAGCGTGCCTGCCGGTGGGTCCTGCCAGCCCTGTGCCCAGAAGGCGTGGGGTGGGGGGGAAGGAACGTTTGGGCTCCCTGTTTGCTGGGAGTGTGGCATAGCTGGGATGCTGTGCAGGGTGGGAGGTAGGTCTGTTTGCTGGTGTCGCTGTGAACGGATCCACTGGGCTGTGAAATAACCTGAGGAGCTAATTCTTCCCTCGCCAGGAAGGGTGGAGCAAGGCAATGGTGACTAGCAAATACATTTTTGACCAGATGAATAGCAAAAGGGTAAATTAAGGACAAAGTTTGGAGATGCCTTTTGCTTTATGTTTTTCTGCACTCACACAGCGTAGGAACAGGGATGTGGTTTATGACCAACCTTTTTTCTAGCGTGAGGTTTGTGAAACTTAGAGGGGGTTTTATGTTTGTGACCTGCAGGTGAAGCTATGCCAGGAGGAAAGGTTTGTGGTTTGAATGGAAAAGTACCAACCTGATGAACCTAAAAGAGACTGAGCAGTTCCTGGTCAACCAGATTTATCAGGCACCCGTTTCTAAGATGAAAGCATCTGAATCCCATGGAAACAAGCAGAGAAGGAATCAGAGACAGGCAGCCTTTAAGTGATAATCTTTGTGGATGTCATGAAGACCGAGGATATGGTAAAGCACGAAAAGGGCAAATCATTGAAATAAATTATTTGGATTGCCTGGTGAGATGAGCATAAGCAAATACATTTCTAAACAGCCAAATGCAAAGCTGTGCACTTAAAAACAAAGTCGGTAGGAAACACTTATCTTTAGAAGGGATTCTATGGGGGATGCCTTGATTTTGAAAAGGTCTTAGGGGTCATGGTGATTAACCAGATGTGTAAGACCTACAGCCAGAATCAAACGGTAAATTGGATTTATGAGTAGAATTGGATCTATGAACAGAAGAATTTCTGGTACTTGTGAGTAATATTGCCTCTGCGCATGGTACTGAGGTACACGCAGCTGCAGTACAGCATCTGGTGCTGTCTACAGTCCAAGACAGGTGGCTATTGTTTAGGCAGGGTGCAAGGAAGAGCCTGTAAAGCACCTGAAAGACCACAAAACATTCTTTGTCGTTAAAGACTCAAGGAGTTCTGATTAACAAGAGAAGTTGAGAGATGACTTAATCAAAGCTCGGAGGCCCCAAAATAGGAAAGAGGTCAAGGGGGTCTTCACTCTACATATGAGCTATCAGAAACTCTACCTACTATAAGTTTAAAATTAGGGCTAGAAAAAAAGACAGATTTTAAAGCAAGGATAAATTAATCATTGGAATAACATACCAAGGTTTGTGGTTTAAAATTTTTAAACAAAAGTTTGGGTATTGTTTTAAAAGAATTTCTCATTCAAACTCAGGTGTATCTTATGACTGGCTCTATAGAGAACTAAATGATCAACCACCACTATTTACGCATGTAAAATCTTCTATAGTATATATAGTGTATAATCTCTACTGACAAGATAATCACCTGGGAATCTTCTGAGTTTATAATCATGGAAATATGATAAATCTTGTGTAGGTTAGAAAAAAAGCTATTTTATTAGAGCAAATGGGGCATACAAATATCCTGATCCTGCCCCAAAAGTAGTATTTTTTGTCATTAGAGGAGGTCTGGGTCACTATAAAATCGAGAGCGTTAAGAATCCTACAGCTGGGGCACATTTTCTGCATCTTCCATCTTATGCTCCCGATGACATCCTAGACGGTAATGATTGAATCTGTCTGTTTATTAGATATGACAGCTTCTACTGATGAGGTTGTTTGTAATTCTAAGTGAAGAGCAGATGCTAAGATGAAATGTCTTTAATTTTCTAACCACAAGAGTTGTTGCTTTGGTAGACTACTGAGACAGCGGTTCTGTGATCATTTAATACCAGCTCTATGTGGTTGTATGTTATGTAGCAGTACAAATTTGATCAAAATCAGGCAAGAGCGTATGATTCCATTTCGGTTGATTTAGCCAGAGCACACAGCACAGTGTTTACATTCACTTTATAATTTTATGTTGATTTTATGCTGGCTGCAGGAAGACAGCATGAAGTTAAGAGTTGCCTTGACAGAGAACACTTGCTCTACATTAAATCTTCTAGGACAAAATCCTCTCTTCAGTATATTGTTATAAATCTGAATCAGTGGAGTGACTCTGTACCAGTACATTGCATTCTTATGATTACAGTGGCTTTGAGATCTGACACTAAAGTGCTCCAAAAAACCAGATTCACTGTATTGTCAAACCACAGCTTGAGAGCCAAGCTGAACTGAGAGTTGAAATGGAGACACTGAAGAGTAATCTCATTGTGCCTACCCTCCAACCACAAATGGTAGCATTGCCAAGCCCTGGGATACCTTTGAAATTGCCAGTGATTCCTGAAAAGAGAAAAACAAGCAAACAAAAATCTCCAGCCAAAACCGGAACACCTTCAGGAAAATAGCCGAAGGTAAGGATGGTTTACTTTGAACTTCCTGTTTCAAAGTCAAGTTGTGTCTCTTTAGATGTAGACCATTATTTGGAAGAGGTTAAATTCCCTCACGTGTGACCTACCTTGAGTTCTGGGGTTTGGGAGGGTGCTGTGTGAGCTGGGCACGCCAATTAATTTTAAGGATGGTAGGAGTCATAGTAAGTGAACGATCTGCAAGAATGAATAACTTCTTTCTCAACTGGCTGGACAATTTTAGAAACCATAAAGGTGAGCTGGTTGGAGGTTGGGCCACAAGGATTATATTATTTTTGAAAGCCAAAAGGAGGAGCGGTGACAAAGATGCACTTTGAAATAAGCTTGGGAGGGAATATTCCATAAACCCCAGCAATATAAGCATCAGTATGGTCAGTATAGGAATGAATTCTGGTGGACTGATTTTTAAGGATGAATGCCTTGGACAGTCAGGAATTACAGTATCAGAATTTATAATGTAGGCAGCATGAGAAACAAGGAATTCAAGAAGTCTGGACAGATAGTGAGTGCAGTCTTTGTGGTGGAAATCTGGAATGAGACCGCTGATCTTCATGGCAGTAGATGAACTTGCCCCTGCAAAAGCCAGATCAGGTTCTATCTCATTACTCTACATTTTGAAAATTAATTTTAAAAACATGTTTCAGGGCATGGAACAGTCCCAGACAGGAGAGTGTCACCTTCTGATCTGCTGAATTTCACAAGGCTTTTATTATGTGAATCCACAAAGGGTCAAGTCTTTACGAAGAGGCATTAACCTCCGTGTAGCTAGAACAGTTGTGTGCCAAGTCCTCAAAGCACAAAATTCACAACATTACTGGGTAGTTTTTGGAGTATTGTTTTGAAAACCCTTGAAAACACCACTTAATAAGAATATGCAAAAAGTCTGATGGTCTTTTTCTTCTTTTACTAGGAGGTCCAAGGGCTCACATTCTCATGTAGTTTCAGAATGCAGAGTCTCTCGTACAGTAATACAGTACATAGGATACATCTTGCCTATTTCCTTTTTTTGTTTTGGCTTATTTTTATTCCACATTGAGAAAATGCATAGCTAAAAATACTTCAGGATGCTTTCCAGGGAATACCACTCATGTGTCCCTCAAGAGACTCTTCTTTAACATTCCTTAACCCACATGGTATTCAATGTTTCCAGTGACAGACTGTGCCTCCATAAATAAGCTGCATACGTTCCTAATGTGAGCTGTGCATTGCATATGGTGGAATAATTGCCTTAAAAGAATGTTGAGGCTACAAAAGGATGCAGTCATAGAGGTAAGAAATGCCAAAATTAAGGCAGTCTGTGGAAACTCAATATGGTCCTGTTGTGCAATGCCCAGTCTGAGCCAGTCTCTCATTACAGCCGATTTTTTCCTCCTGATTCATTCCAACTACAGGTACTTGCTATTCACCAGATGGGAAGCTACTTGATATTTCTTTATATTCTTCATTTGTAGTAACCCTTCTTAGTGGCTTGACACATTACCTTTTACATGCCATCCATATGGACTAAAAGTAGAGAAGTCAGTCAACATGAACATGGCTTAGTTGACGAACCATATTGACTCTGATCCTCCCTGCACACCTTCCCTCTCTGGTGTGGCAAAGCTGTGTTCAGATCTTCATGGGACACGCAAAATAACTCGCCCGTATTTTAAGGAATTTCCTTGCTGTGTTTCCAAACACCTCCTTTCAAACAACAAGGCCCTGGTATCCCTAACAGTGGAAAGCATTATGCAAGCCAAACCTAGAGATGCTACCAGCTCCTTCTCCACCTCACATAGCATCACCCTCACAACCGCCATAGGAAGGAAAACTTAATCCATACATCAGCAGTGTCTGTTCATGAGCTATACACCTGTCGTGGTTTCAGGTCAGCTCAGTCGGTAACAAAGCACCACGAAGCCGCTCACTCACCCCCCACCCCCTCGCCTGGCTACGTTGGGATGAGGAGAAAAAAAACAAAGGCAGGCTTGTGGGTCGAGACAAGGACTGGGAGGGATCACTCCCCACTTATGGTCACGGGCAAAAGACAGGCTCAACTTGGGGAAGAAACAAAATCAATTTAGTTTACTACAAATCAAATCAAATCAAATCAAACACACAAGGGTATTAGGAAGGGAAACCAAACATCAGAACAAACCTCCCCCCCCCTCCCGCCTTCCCGGCTCAGTTCGCTACTGATGCTGTCTACCTCCTCCCCCTGGCGGCGCAGGGGAATCGGGGATGGGGGTTGAGTCAGCTCGCCGCACATCGTCGTTGCCGCTTCTCTCCTCAGGGGGGAAGATTCCTCTCTCGTTCCCTGCTCCAACGTGGTTCCTTTCCGCGGGCTGCAGTTCCTCACAAACTTCCCTGGCGCGGGTCCTTTCCGCGGGCTTCAGTTCTTCCCGAACTTCCCTGGCGCGGGTCCTTTCCGCGGGCTGCTCTCCCGTCTCACACTGCTTCAGCGCGGTTTTTACCATGGGGTTACGGCCACCTTCGGGAGCTTCCGCTCCACCGTTCACCCCCCTGGGCTGCAGGGCCATCAGCCTCCTCAGGCTCCTCCTCCTCCCCCTCCACTTCCATGATTCCAGTGTCGGCAGCGATGTTCCTCTCAGGTTTCCCCCCCCCCACTACCGGTTCCCCTTCTTAAATATGTTTCCCAGAGGCGCTACCACCGTCACTCCCCGCCTAGAGGCGGGTCCGACATTTTGGCGCGCGGGTCCGACATTTTGGGGCAGCGAATTCTTCCAGCAACTTCTTAAAGGGGCCGCCTCTGCAGCCCCCCTCCCCTGCCACCGAGGAAAACCGCGCCACACAAACCCATAACAACACCTTTGAGCTACTGGGTGGAGTTATTTTCTTGCAGGAAGTACAGAAATCCTACTTCCCAATGCACTGAAGCTCTTCAGTGAGTATCCCTCCTTCTACCATCCTTCTTGGGTTCAGAGAACCAAATCCTATAGCATGGGTCCTGGGGAGAAGCAGACTTTCATCCAAACGCCAGGTCTGCGTGTTTTCCATGAGCAGGCACCTATCAGTACCAGGCTGCAGAAACAAATCTCACCACCCAAACCCTTTGAACAGGGAAGACAATACATTCTGTTTGAGAAATCATTGTGAAAACAGATGTCTAAAGGGGTGGAAAGCATTGCTGCTGCTATTAATGATGCTATGATTAATGATTCCAAGTATTTGGGATACAGTTAACCCCTTTTATCAAGTCATCTAGGTGTACAAATAGGACTTGAAGGATTTGACTTCTTCCTAAAAGTCACACAAATAGCCTATTTTGCATTGGGTTACAACAACAGATTCAGGGACAAATACAACACTGACATGCAGAACTTTGCAGAACTTCCCTTACCATTAAAACAGGAAAAAAACCCCCAAAACCCTGCTAGGATAATGGGTAAAAACAACACCATAGCTCTGAGCAGCCCTCCAGCACTCTGCTCCAGTTATGGTCTGGAAGGGTGAAGGAGCCCTTACTCACATCTTCAGGGTGGTGGTGGTGTGGAGAAGACAAGCCCTACCAGGCTTAAGTCCAGTGCCTTCGAGAGAGGGGACGCTTCTTGGAGCAGGGAAGAAGAGCTGCCAGCTTTGCCTTGAGCCAGTGTTTTCTACCTAATGTTACTGAATGGATCTTCAAATAGGGCTGTGCAGAAGCTGTAAGAGGGTCCCGTGTCCCCCTCCCCGCCTCCTTCTCATAAGCTGGTTGTTTACTATGAGATCAAACATTGTTTACTTGCATCTTACTCTCTCAGATACGGCTCCTTTGAAGTGGACCTGTCTAAAAAGGTTATCCACGTGTGTCTGTAGCCTCGTTTCTTGGGTAGCCTTAGTAATCTGCAGTTACAGGGATAAGATCAGCTCCCTCTGAGATCACGGGGTAAAAGCATGCAGAGCCTGCCTAGTGCTGATATCAATTTTACATGTTGAATCGTTGAAGCTGAGGATGCTGCAGCTGCCAAAAAAATAGGAAGATTTTAAAATTAAGGCACCACATGGACCCAGGAAAAGTCTTGCATAGCAAATGAAATGAGGACAAACAGCAAAAGAGAGGTACTTCACTACCAATTTTATCAGCTATCTTTCCTTCAAGGGTGCATCAAGCTTTTTTCTTTTTTAATTGACTCTCCTGCTGAGTGTAGAAGGGAGGAGAAGTCCAAGACTTCAGTCATCCATTCAATGCTGGTGCATGCCATAGATGTGCATGGGAAGATGAGTCCCATCACACCAAGCCCTCTTTTGCCGTAAGGCAGACTTCAGCACTCTTCACCTTCTGTACTCAGGCAGAGTGGCATCTCCTTTCAGATTTCCTCCTGCTTCCACGTAGCTAGTGGTTTTCAATTCTCCAGGGCAAAGTCTACGCCTGAGCCGGTGAGAGCTATGGCAGAGGACTGGGGCTACAATGTAAAAGTGGCCAAGGCATGTGGTTATTCAGCTGTATTTATCCCTTATGGGAAGGGAAGTGGAAGTAATGAGGAGAGGTATGTTGGTGGAAATGAGCAGCAGGAAGGGGGTGACATTTCAAAGAAGGGAAAATGCAAATGGGAATCTACTGAAGGCTAGTTATAGGGAAGGGAGGATGGGAGCTGAACAGAGGAGGAGCATCTGTAGCCAACAGTCATCGCGCTGTCTATACATGTTACAGTTGGTGTCGTGCTCTACGTGCTTCTGCATAGCCTTCCCATCAGCAAAGAAGTGAAAAGAGTATATAGGTTTCTTTTTCACATACAACTTTCTCATTCACTCAGCCATACCGATTCCTTTCCACCTCAAGTAAGCAAGTGAATACAAAAAGACAGAAATAAATGAGAGTGGAAGAGATACTCTTTCACACTCTTACAATCGCCAGACTAAATGTATCATTTCTGCAGCTCCATGGAAGGCAATGAAGCTAAAATTACTTCTTCATGCATGGATTATGGTATTGCATAGTGATTTTTAGGCATCCATAAAATGCAGTATAAATAGTTTATGCTCAGTCCTAAGGGTGAGGTGTTTCATTTGTTTACTTCTGTTAGATCATGGTCATTCTGCAAGCTCAAAGAAATATCTGACGGAAAATTTTAGTACAAATGAGACAATTATTTTGAAAAAAGGGTGGAAAAGAGCTGCAGAGTGATAAAATGAAAGTTAAAAAGTACCTCCATTTGAAGAAAGCTAGAAAAATAGTTTAGAAAAATACAGTAGAGGTGTTTAAGCCCAGAAACTACAGGAAAAACAAGCAAAGTTATTATACCCATTTTTATTTGTTCAAGACAGAAGAAAATTAGAGATACATGAAAGGCAGCAGAGGCATCATGCCAGACAACTTTCTGATGGATAATGGTCAATCCAATCTTGTTATTTTGTGTTCTTTGCCTATGCCTAGCATCCATCCATTAGGTTTTACTGTATGTCATATCCACATCTTGAACACAACCTCAGATGGACTCATTCTTAGATTTTCTTCCTGAAGGAATAAAAGGTTCGTTGAGGTGGAGGAGAATTGGAAGTCAGTAACCTTTAATACAGAACAGACTCCAAATTCAGGTTGTTTCATAAAAAGTAATCAAAACAAAAAGAATTGCAAAAAATCGGATTAGCAAGATAGAAACATAAACATTGAACACAATAATAACTGATTTAAATTAAACGCAAGTACAGCAGGAGGCTAAACCTTTCAGTCACAATCTGTTGCATTAGTGCACAGATACACAGACTAGTGAATTCTGTTGTTTCTGGTTCTTAAGGAATAAATGTCACTTTGTGTCCCCTGACTGCATCTGAAGTCAATAAATCCATCTGCTGCATTTCATGCATGTGGAATGCATTTTCATCCCCTCCAAGCCATGTTCATTGGCCAGCTTGATATAATTGAATGGCCTGCATGACATACTCAGATCCTTAAATTTAAGCCAGTAATTTATGTATGCATATTGCAGTCTCTCCCAGGTACAGGAGGAAAGAGGAGCACAAATAGCAATAGTCCTAAGGTGCGTCCCTTGCCATTATAGGTTGTCAAATGTGAGGTTAAGATATATGACAATTAAGAAATAAAGATAGCAGCCAGTTTCAACAAGTGCAGTCTATTTTAATTTCTTTTTGTAAAACCCTCTCTCAGTGTTCTTGGTAGTGCCTCTGTAGACTGAGGGGAGCGTGGAGAATAACGTCTATCTCCTTCCATTAAATGAATATAACACCTTTATTCAATGGCAATATGTTAACTTGTCAAAACTCATCATCTTCATGCTACACAATAAAACATTCCTTCATGCAACACAGTACTATGTTCTCACCTAGCTCACCTAGAAGGAAAATTCCACATAAACTGGTTTGTACCACCTGATGCTTTGCCTAAGCAAGTTTTCCCTTTAGAAGATAACCTCTGTGAGATGTTAATTAACATCTTGTTTGGAAAAAGTCTGAATAAACCTCTAGCATTGAACCAGTCTTAACTTACTGAATTATTTCTTATTCTTCCTCATGCACATATTTCTTTTGACCCAAAGCATATTTTTTCCTTTTTTTTTCAGAAAAGCTTGAATTTCATTCCAGTGTTGGGAGAAATGCAAGCCAACCAGCTGTCAGTAAAGATTGTCGCATCTTATTAAAGACTAAACAGAATTAGCGGTCTTTGATATTGCTCCCACAAATCAGTTCATGTGGACATGATTTCTTTTTTAGAATAACGCCATTGCTAAGGTACCCACACGACTCCACTCCTGACTTGCTTAATCCATAACTTATGTTTTATATTAGGTTGTTTGGCATAGAAGTAGAATGAAAACCCTTTGGAAGAGAGAATGTTTTTAAGAGAAAAAGTGCTTTTCTCAATCAGAAGAATAAAAGCAATCTAGGTACATTTGTGCTGCATGACTGAAGTTTTGTTTCTTTGTTCAAATTTTTGGTAGAACTGACATATCCCCCCCAAGAAACTGTGGATCTCGAGGGAGAGAAGAAGGGAAGAGACTGCGATCTATGATTCACCTGGATGTTATAAAAATATCTTTCATGTCTCAAGTGGTACGATGTAGGTGGTATAATTTGGCATTATCGTGCATTGCTACTCGTCTATCACCACACTTTCTAAAACTATGCCTGTCCCTGGTACAGTGTCTACACACACAGTGATTGCACTTTTTACTTTGCTGCAAAAAAAGCAGATTTCAAAGTACTAGAAGCAGCTCAGGATAGGGCTGACTAATCTTTACTAAGGTTTATATACCTATATATAAATATACATATGAAATGTGATTTCCAAGTTTTTATTTTATAGGCATTTATAGAAAGAGAGGTTTCTATTTCATGGTTTATTTTATTAACCAGAAGAATGAGTTTGCAAATCTTTGCAACAAGGATTTAAAGCAATAATATGGAACTGAATTCTGAGGTTTGAATCAGATTATTAGCAGAGCAGACTATTTTACAATCTACTTGGGAAAGTACTTGGTAAAAGCTTTCATGGCACTTTGACTTTCCATGACCGATGTAGCAATATGGGCTTTGGTTACTTGGGCAACTGATCGACAACTTCACCTTGGCTGTAAATGCAATGATGGGAAGAGATTAAGAAAAGGAAACACGAAGGAGGGAGCTAATTTGAATAGAAGAAGAATAATGCCTAGGATCATGAGCAGGCATGAAGTTTTAGTTGTCCGTAAGTACAAGAAAAAGGACCCAATTCTTACAACATGACAGTATAAAGTTAGGTGGCATTTAAAGATGAGGTACTGAGAGAATTTCACAGCCCTTACCCATTGAGTGTCACCAAAACCACCAGATTCTAGTTACAGAGAGGATGAAGAATGAAGGGAGTATTTTGTACAAGTACAAAATAAAACATGCAGACATCATCCTCTTCAGGCAGTAAGGAAACCTTGAACTTGAGAAGGTCTAGGTTGCTTATCTGGGGCACACCTTACTATTGTTAAAACACGTAGTATTTATTCTAAAACTACTTGATAGCACTGGACTAAAACCCGTTTTTTTTCCACCTTGTCATAGTGACTGTATGATTCAAAGAGACTGGATACACATACATTATGTATTTAACTTGATTATTATCAAAATTACATAGATGAGGGATACAATTCTATTTCCATTTCTCATTCTGTTTTGTCTCCAGCCCACAAAGTCTGGATTGTTTTAGTTTTTTTTTTTTTTAAACTGCTTTTTAGCAGCAAAGTCCATGGGAAACTGCTTTTTACCTTGCACCATGGAAAGCCTTTCACCAGGAGGGCACAGAGATGTGCTCCTAGGAAGAACCAGGTCAGTATGAATCCAAGTCTCCAACACTCTCACACACTTCTGGGGAGACTACGATAGGAAACAAGGCCATGGCTAGAAGTAGTGTGGGATGCAGACTTCAAACCAAAAGCTCACAGAGTAAGTGTGGATATGTGCGCATATTCTATAGGGCACCCGATCTGGTACCTCTTGGCAAGGTAACTGAGGATTTAGAACAATCAATGATTAAGATAATAATCAGTCATTTAAAAATCCACTAATTGAAAGATGCCTTATTATTATTAAAGGATTGCTTTATTAGGTCCTAAAGGGTTTTGCTCTTATTCTGCAGTATATTATTATCATGAGTAATTCCAAAGCAAACAAACATACTATATTGCAACTGTTTCCAGATGATGCAAAGTTTGCAGGAATGGCAAATAATGCAGAATACAGGTGACTGAGACCTCTCAATCATTTGATAAGCTAACTATGAAGTTTTAGGTCAGCCACGTACAAAACAACACTTTGAAGAACGAAGCAAAGCATCTGAGGTCATGGAAGCTAGAGACTGAACATATGCTCTCAGCCTGATCCTCTTAGTGAGGGTGGACACAATCTTTACTGTATAATAGGAAACTGTATTATCTCTGACATTGGTCCAACTGTCACTATAATATAGTGGCCAGCCTTGACACTGGCTTGGACACTGTAAGTGTCCAGTAAAGAGTCACAAAAAAAGGATCAAAACGTTACAAGGCTTACAAAAGAACAAAAATAAATTGTTCCACCGTCTAACTAAGTTAGCCTTTATTTCTGATCATTGGAATTTCTTGCACCTTTCTCTGCTGGAAGAAAGACTCTTCCATAACTAAATTGCTGTTCCATGTAATGGGAATTAGAAATAATAATAATTGTGATCAAGCTAAATCAAACTTTTGCTTAGGCAGGCTAAGAAGATTGAGTCCACTGTTTTATTTTACTGCAATGCCTATTTTTTTAGACTCTTGATCAGTCTAGGCTCCTGCTATATGCTCTTAGTTTTTATGGGAGGTAGAAGGGTTGAGGGGCTCTTTTCTGATATTTGTGGTTTGGCTACAACTAATGCAAAAGTATTTCCTTGTGTCCCAAGCAAGGAGGAAAACTGTGACAAAAAAGTGGGGCCTGCTGCTGAAAATGCTGCTTGTGTGTTTCTTTCCACTCTTATTAATCCAATTATTTTAGTGGGTGTGCTCTCAGACATGGTCAGACATCTGACCTCAGACTAAGGATTATTCTGTGAAGGTTTATGCACAAATTTCACTTCATGCACTGCAAGTTCAGAGACGAGATGTTCCTGCTCAGTAACGCCAAGCAGTCGTGAGTCTTTGAGCCCAAACTTCCCATGGTCTCTCTGCAGAAACTATAATGCAATTGCAAATACTGATATTAACTTTAAAAAGCTTGCAGTATCTCAAAGTGAGCCTTGTCCCTTCTGTGAAGATGTGAAGATTAGTTAGGATTTTTTTTTTTTTTTTCAAACCAACCACTGAAGGAAAAAATCACCCCTTTTGGG
>VYZV01025742.1:51361-64885 GCA_013401275.1 Pandion haliaetus
GGAGTGGCCTTCTGCAGATCACCTCCTCTGAAGCTGAGGAAACTTCAGTGCATGGACACAAAGCATTGTCAGTTGAGAGCTCATCTGCAGGATCCTCTCTCCTTTTTAACTCTGCTTAATTCTATGACTGAAATAAGGACAACAGGGTCTATTTTTGGTTTTAAATGTAATTTATTATGTAATTGTTGCTCAGTAAACAAGTTTACGTGGGATACAATAATACAGAATTTCAACCTTACTTTAAAATCTGTCTTACCAATCAGTGTCATGTTGCTACTGGTTTAAGATTAGTGCTGTCAAATATTAACAAAATACAGGAAATATGTCCTTCTTTTTCAGGAAATGCTTGTATCATTGAGTCAGTAAAACTGTTTCAGCTTAAGAGAATCATATTTAAATACTACTTACAGACATACCTAACATCTTGTAACAGCAATAAATATTACTGGTATATTAAGTGTTTGCTTAAATTCAGAAGCTAGCAGATGAAATAACTCTGTGTTAGTTTTTCTCTTCCTGTATGTAACATGATATAACAGTTTGATGAAACATTTGCTATTAAAACACTTCTGAAAACATTTTCAGGAAATGTACCTTCTGTATGATATACCAATTCTGGGTCTTGGGCAATATTGCACAGAATACATGCATCTTCTTTATATATTACAGGTATGTATTCACTGATAGCTGAAGAGAGGAAAACAGAGAAAACTATGCTTTTTTAACAGGGATAAACAACACTATTTCATTTTCACCAACAGAATTGATATTATTTGGTTTTGAATCCTAAACTACTTTATTTTAAATTTAAATTTATTTAAATTTAAGCAAAAATATATGTGGCATCACTAAACTGATGAAACTTCTGATCATAAGCCTATACCTCAACTTTTCCTCTCTCTTCCTGTCTTGTTAACTGGAGACAGGTTATAAGATACAGGCTGGATTCCTCATTACAACTCAGATTCGCCAGAGGGAAGAGGTTAATGGGAATGTCACTTTAAGTTCCCATCATTAAGCTCACAAGTTATTTACTCTAACTGCTGTTCTACTTTGTCCTTCTTGCCATAGTCTAAAGGATGATTCTGGTCCCACTTCCCACTGCCAGCATTCAGCCCATTTATGCCTAGAAAACTATGAGAAAAAGAAATAAAGAACAATGATGCTGGATCTGTGGCAACCAGGGAGCTTTCTTGATGCTCCAGCCACTTTTTGGTGATTGGTGCAATCACCTTTATTGCCCCAGCAGGTCTTTTCCAGACCTAACATGCAACATTTCATATCCTTCTCTTGTTTTGTAGAACCTCAACAGTAAAGTTCCAAACATTATTTCCTGCTTGCATCTGTCTGTCGTTTTGCCTCTCTCTTCCAGTTTATTTCACATATTCTGACACAATCCAAGAAAACAACAGATGGCAACTTCATCCAAGTGGGTGTTATCCACGAGGGACTGCAAAACAAGAGCTTGTTTTCCAATAACTTCCTGCCTTTCAGGTTAAAAGTTTCAGAACTTACTGCAATTCTCTAATGTGAGTCTCAAAAGCAAGTTAGGATAGAGTGGTTGGCTTAGGCAGAGAAAGATCTGATGTTGACTTCAGTAAGCTGGGATTGAGACCTGCCCTCAAAGAAAATTTTGAATCAAACATCTACTGACTGGATTTGGATGTGGGATTTCTTATGTGGAATGCATGAGTAGCAATGATAATAGCAGCCCAGTGGGAGAAACAGAGGTAGTATAAAGAAAAGTAGGAGAATGAGAAGTTAGGTGGTTATGTGGGAAACATCTGTCAAAAAACAGTTGGCAGATTAAAAGGCTTGGGAGAGAAGGGAAAGAGGAAAAAAAGAATGAAGGAGAGAAGGGATGAAGGAGGAAAGGGGGACAAGACAAAGGAGGGAAGGAGTAAAGAAAGAAGGAAGGAAGGAGACAAGGACAGGTATATAACATAGGAGGGCATATTTAGTCACACAGTGGTTTTGCCAAACTCCTCCTGAGCACAGTTCCAATACTTCAAAACTTTAGGGCTTCCAGTTCTGCCAAAAACCCCAATGAAAATAAATGCTGTAAAGGAGCTGCAATGAGACAGATTTTTGTTACATTTCCTTGGGTAGAAATGGGACAATATCTGTATCTTGTCCTGACAAAATAAGGGAAACTTTTCCTTCTGTTCCTCAACAAAAAAATAGCCTTTTGATCAGCAAAGAAAAAGGAGGGCAAATACTTTGGGCTACATATGGTGATTAGCTATGAAATGGGGAAGTAAGCACATAAAGCAAGAGAAAATTTAGCTCGGGTCGCAGATGAAGTTTTAGCTTTTTCTTCTTTTGCTAGGCTTGCTCAGCCTACAGCTTAATCAGTACAGCAGGCCACAACTAATATAATTAATAGCTGTTACTGAAGAAATGGGTACATATTATTAAAAATAGCATCAGAACACAGGAAAAATACTGAGAATATAAAAGCAAAAGTAGGCAATAATCTTTAATTCTGGGATAAAGGGGAATACAACTGAACTAGAATACAGGATGTCTACTGACACCACTGAAGAGGTTTCAAAAGGCATACAAAAAGGACCAATTCAAATCAGATAAAGACATAAGCAGTTGGTTGGCTTTGTCTCACCTGCCTTTGGGTGTCAGAAGTAAAGCATTCAGACCTGAGCTAGTGAGGCAAAGTTCCCACTAGAAAGAAACAGATGTTTCAAGAGAACAATTCATCTGAACACAGACACCTGCCTTAGGTCAAGATGAATTGCCCTTCCAGGGTGTCTATTTTTTTTCTCTGACTGTAAGGTGGACCTTCTGTTGACTGCTCAGACTTAGATGGCTAATTTTTATTTGCTCATGTTAGAGGAATTCAAGGAAACCCAGGCTATAAACTGTCACCAAATAAAGCATCAAGAACTTTGTTGAGATGAGGAGGACTTTTGTACTGGGTCGGAAGGACTGCAGTGGGTTGACCACAGCCAACAGCCAAACACCCACACAGCCGCTCACTTACCCCACTCTTGCCTGAGACAGGGAATAAGCAAGCATCTGTGTGGGTACTGGCTGTTGGCTGGGGTCAATCCACCACAGCTTTATGTGTTGGTCAGTCTTGTGTTAAAATCTTTTATTTTGCCTATTTGTCAGGAAGATTTTGTATGTTGGTCAATCTGGCTGAATTAAAAGATTGCAAAATAAGTGTTTACAAACCCCTGCAGCTATAAAAGAAATCTGAAATACTGTTATCATTAAACATATTTGGCACTACGCATTCCTTCAGACAAGTAACAGTAGGAATCTAAATGATGGCTCTTTCACATGGACTAGTTAATAATGAGAAATCTTTCCAGCACCAAGAAATAGGGTTTGTGAAACACAGCTGTCATACTTTTAGCGGCAACATTTTGCCTGAGCTAACACACTTAGCAAGAAATTAAAATTAAAATCTAGATCTCCTGATACTGACAAGGAAGTAAGAGAAGTAAGAATGCTGAGTAAATTACTTATTAAGAAAAAAATAGGGATTACTGTGTTTAATTGTACACACTCTTCCTATATCTTCCACTTCATTTTCTTGGTGATTTCAGTTTGTCTCCCTCTAGTGGATTTACCATTCTGTATGTCAGCAGGGTTTTTAATCTTGAATTTTTCTTTTTTCTTCACTTGTACTGTGTGGCTACAATGTTATCATTATAATTGAATAATCTATACACAGAAATGCCTCTATTCCATCCCTGATGATTGCATCTTTCAAGTTTATATTTGTTCCTATTGCCCCAGGTATCAGCTGTCTGGGCTACAATTCATGCAGTGTATTCTCAATCCTCTTCTCACTTTAAAGAAATATAATTATACCGTATTGGTTTTTGGTCATTCTTCTGTCTCCCGAATCAGTTCATGGACTGGCTCAGAATGGAGGTCTGTGTAAAGCAGCCTTTTCAGTGGTCTAAATTAGGACCTGGTGAAACAAAGTAAAGCTAGGCACAGTTAAATCATGCTACAAATATGGAATGCCTTTTCTAAGCCTCCAGCAAGAATAATCTTTCAGCAACACAGATATATTCTAGTGCTTGATGGATAAAGATAACATGTCCTACTCTACTTTTCAAAGGATCCTTCCGTAATTTGGGGAAAAAGATATTTAATTGTAACAAACAGAATCTGTCTTGAGCTTATTTGTATTAGCTGTATTACGATCTTAAGAGTTTCTGTGGTGGATCAGAGCCCTTCTGTGTTTAACACCTATAAACCACAACAAAAAGGCTATTTCCTGCCCCAAAGACCTTACACTACACAGGGCAGGGCAGCCAAAGAAGCAGACTCAGCAAGCAGAAGGTGGGAATGGAAGGAGGTAATAAGAACTGACAGTGGTTGCCGAATATTATTAGTATTGGCACGGGCTGACATATGTCTTTGTGACTGCAGTATTTGATAGGCAGAGGAAAGGTTTCAGGTTTACAAATGTGGATCTGAAGAAGTAAAAGCTTATGACCACTGGTACTGCTATGTCCAAAGGGGCACACCTCTTCCAGTGCACAAGTTTTTTCCTGTGAATACGTTCAAACTATACCGTTGATTTTCTTGCCTTTCGTGCTCATTCCAGATGGCACTGCTGTTCAAGTAGGACAGTAAATAGATTCTGTTGTAATTAAGCAATTAGCTGCACAATTAGATTTGAAGTTAGATAAATGCTGTGAGACGCACTCCATAACTGCTTGTGAAGTGACACCCAGGTTGTTTGTTCCTCGTTCACTGGACTCCCACCTCCTCTTCTTCAAATCCCTTCTAGTACTAATGGGAATAATAACTAAGAACGATAACAATAAAACCCACTGTTAAGCTCCTGCATACTGAGCTCCTAAGCCAGCATGCTTTTACTTGGGTGCGTTGCCTCGCACGGCAGTGAGCTGATTCATCTTGCACCATCTCAGAGAGTGGAGAGAGGAGCTCATACCTATCCCCACTCCCCTTTGTATGTCTACCTAGGAAGGGATTTCAGGTGTTGATTTAGCATGACAAATAGTGTAAGAGGGCATTAGTACCATCCCCTCGTTACCTACTGTACTACCTGCTTCCATACCACACAACATAACAGTGGTTGGGCTGTCAGCCACTCTTTGTGCAATATAAATCAAGACCAAGCACACTCAAGAATTAAAAAAAAAAAAAATCCTCCCTCCCATGAACTCATTTATTGTTCTGCATGGACCAATTCTGCTAACACCTACCCACTTGAGTAACTGTACTCATTCTTTGAAATCAAAGTATGGCTGGGTAGTTGCATGCAAACTGGGTTAAGCCCTTAAATTCCAAGCTTTTGAAGAGAAAACTGCACCTGACATGCGTTGCAGTGCTCTTGAACTACTTCAGCATACTATGAAGTAAGGAAATGAAAGTAGAAAGGAAGGCAAGGCTTTTAAGACGTCCTTAAATTGGCCTTCAGGCAAAACCAATGCTGAACACTGAGAAAGGAATTGTGAACGAAGAATAGTGTCCCAAGTGTAAACCAAAGCTCCACAATCCCATTTAAGCATTCTTAGAACATTAATCCATTTAAGATAATAGGACAGCAAAGGACCATTGTTCAGGAAAGCAAGTGAAAGTCGAGATGGGCTGGGTTACTCCTTCCAACACAGAGAGATACTGTATTTCAATTCTGAAAATATATTTAGAGGTATTTGAGATCTTTTATTATTTAAGAGGTTCCATTGGGGGCTTTAAAAGTGTTTATTTTAAAAAGCAAAAACCCCACAGCCACTCGTAGAAGAAAGAAAAAAAAATCCACCTCCTAATGTACGAGCTAAACATGTACTGCATTACTTTATTCTATTCATAATTACCATTTTCACATTTCTTTCACTTGTCATAAAATTGAAGCTTCCCAGACACTGTCTGATAAAATTATATAGTTAGCTACAGTACATCAAAGAGAGCAGGTGAAAGTAAGTTGCATATTCACACATGCTGAAATTCTCATTGAGCTAAAAAGAAAGAGGTTTTCATATCTTCTTTCTCTTCTTTTGGAATCTATCCTCGCTTAGTGCAGTTAATGTTTCTACTTTTCAATTTGAACTGTTTCATCTGAACTTAATGGAGAAGCCAAACAAATAGCTGAAATAACAATCAGATTGTATAAGATTTGTTTTTGTCTAGTTTGTAAAAGACAATGCTGCTCTACTGAAAACATTAAGAGAATTCTAATCAAGTTGGAGCTTCCCTGGAGGACCTGTGTTAAACACTCTTGTCCTGAGAAAGTAAAGATTGTACTTCACTTCAGATATGGACTTTATGAGAGACGAATATCAAACATTTTCAAGGTCTTTTCTTTTAGAAAGAAAATCCCATCATGGCTTCATGACAGCTGGTTTGAGTTTGTTTACTTCTTAAAGATTTTTTAGGTAATTCTTTAAATACAGATTAATCAATCTTCAGATTAAAATTCCCAGAAAAAAATAATCTCATTCTTTCTAATTTACATTAAACTCAAGAGATTATATCAGTGCAACTCTGTGTGGGATTTCAAATCTCAGACCAGGTCATTTAGAGCTATTTTAAATTTGCACTTTCGTGAAGGTTTTCATTTGGTGTTCATGCAATGCTAATGCAGTCGTGACGTGCAGGCTACAACGCCTCTTCCCACAGATGACAGCACAGAAGGCACAATTTTGTGTATTTTATTTACATTGATATGGTTGAGGGGTCAGGCTGCTGATCATGAACTCTCCTGGTAGACGGACCCAGAACATATGCCAGCAGGGGATTCACTGGCAGCTCCCTTAAACAACGATTTAGGATATTAGTGTCCAAATGGAACAGCTGGGTGCTCACCTCAGCCTTTGTTCTGGGCTAAATCTTTCACTGTGTGTCACCCACAGCTCTACCCCATGACCAGCCAGACAGGTTGACAAATTTTCATGAAAGTAATGCCTACAGAGAGTTCAAAGGTTCAGGAATGAGGCAGTAACTATTTTCATTTTTTGGGATTATGTAAGCCCCACAAATGGCCTCAGGCCCTACTGAACTAACGTTGGAAGTTCCACGGCTAAAGTTTTGTTCGTTAACAGCAAACATGAGCTTGTAAGATTGTCTCACAATTTATTGAAATGTAAATAGCCTTTGTGATACATGGGATTACCCTGTGTTTAACAGGGGCAACACTGAATTATAAGGGGGTAAAATTAATCCTGTCTTCAGGAACTTAGGCATTTTACTGATGATGTTGTGTCACCAGCACATGCTGCCAGCAACCCTTTAGAGATTATTTTGTGCAATATTCTGTAGATAGCAAAATGCAATCCATCAAGACATAAACGTTAGGAAAAGCCAAGGTGTTTATAAGTTAACAAAAAAGGAAACCTACCATTTCACCTTGAAAATGGATAAAGATTTCAGGCAATCTTTGATCAGATATTTTGCTTTGCTCTTAATGTAACAACTCTACTATTTTGTGGCTGCCTTCGAGTTGGGGGCTGCGTCCAGAAAAGCTTCAGGGTATGGGCACATGGGACTGGGATGGAACTACCATGTTTTACCCAGATACTACCCATCCACTCTACTAACCAGCTTTGTGTACAATTGTAGCCCACCCCAGTTATAAAGTAAAACACTAAATACGAACCAGTGAAGCTTATTTAGCAGATATTTTACATCAGTGTTGGGGTGGGTGTAAAGCATAAAAGTTGTTTTAGAGGATCATGACAGCCATGAAGGACACAGAGAAGGACACTAGAAGTATTTGCCAATGAGCATATGTTTGATGCAAGTACAGCTAAATCAAATAAGCCACAAATGAGCTGATACCCTACCTTGGCAATTAATTTGTATCAGAGACTGTGGCTGGCAGGACTTTGTCCCCCTGTACTCGGCACTGCTGAGGCTGCACCTTGAGTACTGTGTTCAGTTTTGGGCTCCTCACTACAAGAAGGACATTGAGGCACTGGAGCATTGTCCAGAGAAGGGCAACGAAGCTGGTGAGGGGCCTGGAGCACAAGTCTGATGAGGAGCAGCTGAGGGAACTGGGGTTGTTTAGCCTGGAGAAAAGGAGGCTGAGGGGAGACCTTGTTGCTCTCTACAACTACCTGAAAGGAGGTTGTAGTGAAGTGCGTGCTGGTCTCTTCTCCCAAGTAACAAGTGATAGGACGAGAGAAAACAGCCTCAAGTTGCGTCAGGGGAGGTTTAGATCAGATATTAGGAAAAATTTCTTCACTGAAAGGGTTGTCAAGCAGTGGAACAGGCTGCCCATGGAAGTGGTGGAGTCACCATCCCCGGAGGTATTTAAAGGACATGTAGGTGTGGTGCTTAGGGACACAGTTTAGTGTGGACTTGGCAGTGCTACATTAACAGTTGGACTCGATGATCTTAAAGGTCTTTTCCAACCTAAATGATTCTACGATTCTAAAACACCCATTCCTGAGTTTCTCAAATTGAAGTAGTCACTGCGCAGGTGCTGTCCCCTTCAGCAGGAGGGAGAGGATCTCGATGCACCGATTTTCTGCCTCTCTCTTCTTGAAGGGCTCATTGTCTTTTCTAGTGTTAATGCTGTGCTATGTATTCCCTAACTCCATTAGCAACTACATACGTACTGTTAACGCACGCTAGGCTTTATCAGGCTATGAATATCTGTGAAGCCAATGAAATCACAGTTTCTGATCATCTCACTAATTTTGTACGAAAATTTTCATATCAACAGCAGTTTAATTTCAATAACCTAACAATACCATTTTTGCATTTAATTCCTGAACATTCAACTTCATGCAGTTCTGAAATCACTAAGCTGCTATATTAGTTCACTGGAGCATTTTGTATTTTTCTAGAGTTAAAAGAAATAACAATTACAGAAATCAAATAGAAACAACCCTCCTGCCCCAGAGTCCCAATAATGCATCAGCAGGACAGCAGAGATCCCCCTGCTACTCAGACTAGCATTACTGAACCAGGTCAGTATATTTTCAGTGGGTTTCACAACTTTTTCTGTCAGCAGCAGAATACTGGGGGTTCTAGTGGTGTCCAGGACTTGCAAAACATAGCGGTCATGGCACTTTCAGTCCCTCTTAACCTCATCCTTCATTACTTTAGTTCATGTAGCTTTTTACTCTCAGCCTCCATCCATCTAGTGGTTTCACCTCCCCACCCCCCCACCCCCTTCCCCCTTGGGTTCCTTGTGCTTTATTTACCATTTTCTAACTGTCCCTTCAGGCTTGGCTCCTCATCCCTCTGCTTCCTCAGCCTGCGGAAAGAAGGAGCACTGAAAGCACGTCAGAGAGTGTCTTTGTCTGTTGTGCTCCCTGGCCTTGAAGGAGAAATAAGAGGGGGAAGTCTGGTGCAACCGACGCAGTCTTATCCCCCAGTTTTCAGAAGCTCGTGATTCAGTGAAAAATTGGGGTAATCAAAAAGCATCTTTCTGAAACCAGAATGACTCTCTTAGCAGAATTCTAGCCCTGGTTCTAAAGCTCAGGAATGGTGAAGCTCCTAGTTTAAGAACTGTTTCCATGTGGGTAAAACCAGATGCAGATTTATCAGGCAGGACGGAGATTTTAATCTTCTTTAGTCTCCCCTCAGCTCTCCAATAGCACCAAGGAAGGTAGTAAGCATTTCCCTCATGTAACATGGCTGCTCAGTTGTGTAGCCTTCCCAGTCACATAAGGGTTATAGCTGCTCCTGAGTAAAACACTCATTTTTCTTTTCTGAAAAGTGGCTAAGCTATTTTTGTTCAAGTTTTCAAAAGAAGTTTTCAGCCTGAGGCAGAAATTCAGCATGAGAAATTTCTGCCCAAATTATTAAAGAATGGTGGAGTTACAAACTACTGAAAACAGACGGAATTTGGCATAAGAAATTAGATGCCATCACTTATGGCCTTTATACTCTCTGAGCATTTATATTATAACACATATACAAATGTGAATATGCAGTACCACTCAGCAGAGTACTTTTTTTTCTTACCTTCTATGTTCCTTTAAAAAAAAAATTATACAGGTTTTATGGCTGCAATAACAATCTTCAAGAAATGTACTTTCAAGTAGCTAGAGGCTGTTAGGTCAACCTTCCAGTGAGCAATCAGAGGGTAAGAACCTCCTTACCTCGATGTTATTATTTCTTACAAAAATCAGTAATGACTTTATCCCTACTTGCTGTTTTAGTTCAGTGTAACAGTGCAAACAGCATAGAATAACACAGAGACAGAGGGGTCTGAACAGGTACTAAGAAAGCTAATGAAGTGGATGTTAATTTCTTGAAAGAAGTTGTCATACAAACAAAAACCTTTGAACCCTTAACTGAAAAGGCAGTAATTACACATTCTTCTGGGGTGGAAAATCTATTATAAACACCATTTGCAGAACCAAATCTAGCTTTGACTCCTGCCTATTTTAGAATAGTGCAGAAGGAAGAGGTGGATATTCTAATAATCATTAGGTGCAAAGAAAGAAATTATGAATGAAAGCCAGTTTAGCAAGAAACAGGAGAGAAGATAGTTTACATTAGAACCTTTGTATCTTATTGGTGGATCCATCTTTTAAATCAACTTGGATTAAAATAGGGGACAAATTTAGGGTTCAAGTCAACAAAGTAACAGCTGTGCATTTCCATTTTTATTTGATTTATATTGTTCCCAATCGATTCCATACAAGAGAAGCACCTTCTGGTATTACAATGACTCATTATAGTAAATTAGAGTGGCTCCATGGAAATCAGTACTTATATTTGTTCAAAACTGATATACAGCAGAAGAAAACAAGCCAGACTCTCTCTACGTCTAGTATCTACAACAAGCCATCAGTGGCTACAGATAATTTGGGAAAGCAACTATAAATTTTAAACCAAGGAAATTAATTTTGCCTAACTGAAAAAAGATACATAAGGAACCTCTTGATCTCAGGAATGAAATTATTGGTAAGCGAGGCCTGCCTCTATGGCTTGACTTTTTCTGTTAGTATTGCCAGATGGAACCCACACCACTAGGGAATTGTATGAATTCTAATAGACTTCCTTTTTTGCCTCTTCACATTTTCTGGACATAGTTTCAAAGGAGCTTAATGTTAGACCTACCCTCTAGACAAAGACTTAACAGTAAATGAAGACTGACTGACTTCTATTACTGTAGTTCAGCCAGAACATTTGGGTAAAACTCAGGCCTTTTTGCATTCAATTTCCTACAAACTTCACATGAAGCCAGGATTTCATCTCAGCTGTCTTCTCTGTGCTTGTGTAGGAGAACTGACTACAACTAGGCAGAGATGATGCACTGTTCTTTATATCTGCACCTGTGTCTAATTTAGTCTTGCAGCTACAGCTACACAGCAAAGCAGCTGACAGCTACTAGAGAGAACAGTCTGGAAACTGTCAACTCACAGAGATGCTTTTTGAGCTCTCACTCTTTGGTAAGTTCTTTTGTGTTTTATCAAAGGAAAAGTATTTTTGTTAAGAAACTTCACGTTCCAAATAAGAATGTTGTTAAGCCAGGAAATGAAAATATGAAATAGCTGTTTGTTACCAGTGCTGTAAATCATCTGTGAAAGCCTTCACAAACACACCAGATGCAGGCTGCTAAATCCTTCCACTTCATGACAGTGCTGAACCACTGATGGAATCGTGCTTTCCATAGACAGAAGTGAGCAAGTACCAGCATATATACATCAGTTATGATTAGCAAGCGAAGCAGATGCCACATTCAAGCAACAATGTAATATTGTATAGCCAGATAAAATTTAACATGTGGATATACACATGTATATACAAGAAAAACTAGGTTCTATACATTCACATTGTTAAACTGAATTTTGAGTGGTGTAATGACTGACAGCATAGCATGAAAACAATGCAACATTCAAGTTGTGCATCTCATTGTTTGTGTATGCGTGCATACATGTATATATTCAACAAAATTTCCCTCCCTGTAATTATGCACAGAGATAACAATGTTTCCATTATAACTTTCCCAGCAATGGTTTGAAATCAGTAAACATAGTTTTCTTTTGCTGCAAACTGAAAGTTGGAGGCTGAACTCAAGGCTGAATTTAAAGTTTTAGAAAAGTTGACTAATTTGGAATTTTAAGACAATGCTTTAAAAAGCAAAACATTTTATAGATATATGACAGGGCTGAAATGTAAAGTATTTAGCTTGATGGGTGTATATATATATACACACACAGGGAGAGGTAAAAGGCAGCTTTGTACATTCACGGTGTGAAATTACTATGAATCTGTACAAAATTTTGAAATGTCTCATTATTTCCAGCATAGCATCAAATCTATTCAGTATTCAGGTTATGCATTTAATTGCTTGCATATCTGTTGCAATTTATTACTATTTATTATTTTTTCCATAGATATGACAAGAAGATCAATGTAATCTTCTAATTTAATATCCCAGATTGGTAAGATATATTCATAAACTGCATTGTTATTTTGCCTCTTTGGCCTTCTACTGTTCCGCCAGACCTTCTTGTTACTTAGCCTGTCCTTAGCCTCCAGCATTCACAATCTTCAGCTGACAAGAAATTAGGGCAATATCCATAAAAGGATGTTTCAATTTAGTTTACTCTGCCTTAGACCCAGAAAGCAGGTTCACAGACCTATATTAGGTACTAAGAATAGAAATTATACCCAACCAACACTCTAACCAACGGGAAATGCTGAAGATCATGAAATTTCACCTCTCAAGTGTTTAAAGCACCTAATACTGAGCTGGAGAAATGCATCTGGGACTAGATCAACATTCATAACTTATAATATCTTTTGGGGGCTTAGAAGTCTAAGTTATCTATGTTTAAACAGATGCTTAGCTCACTCTTTAGTGGTTGTCCTCTGGGAAAATTGTTCAATGCTGAAAACATGCAGGAAATGGGAGACTGTCTAGAGAAAAATTCTCCCAGCCCCATGGACACTGAGATACCTAAAACCTGAAGTACAGGTGATAAAGATGGTGACTTGATCTGACTTCTACCTTGTGCTAAGCTCCCTCACCATCTTGTTACCAGTGCTGAGACCCAAGTCTCAACTGGATTTTCCTTGAAACTAGGCTTAGTTTGTTATCATGAAAGCTTCAGCCTTTCACAAATTATTCTAAAATATACTCCCAAGCTTTTACTTAGACCCAAGAGCAGTAACTTTAATTGTAAGAAGCCAGTTTTGAAATCTACTCCAATTAACATCATCTTTTACAAAAATCTCACATCAAGCCATGCACGTGCAAAACGTCACTCCTGAGTAACTTGGTTCAAACTCTTCTTAAATTATAAAATAACCCCAAGAACACAGGTGAGGGGTGGCACTGGGACAGAAAGGCCCATGAATTCAGCAGGATTTAAGAAACCAAAGGTAGGAAATACCTTCGGCGCACGAATTTACCTCAGCCACCGCTGCCCACGCCTTGCTTTCCAGGGTGTTTTAAACGTTTCCAGCTATGGAGTTCAGCCTCTTTAGTACGAAAAAATAACGTCGTCCTCGGAGCTGACGCCCCAATCCTCCTGACTGAGCTCACAGGGGAACCAGCCCCCCCGGCGGCCCGCCCTGAGGGGGCCCGCGGCGCCGCCCGCCATCGCCTCC
>VYZV01025742.1:65164-90007 GCA_013401275.1 Pandion haliaetus
GGGGGCCCCGCTGCTCGCAGGGTCCGCCTGCTCCTGCGGCAGGTGCTGGGCAGCGGCGCGGCCGCGGCGCGGTCCGGCCGCCTGGAGGTCAGGGCGCTGCACGGCTCAGGTAACGACCCCTGGTCCTCGAGGTGGCCCGGCCCGGGCCTCCCTACAGCCTCCCCCGGGCTTCTCTTGTCCCGGCCAACCCACAGGCCCCGACGCCGGGCCCGGGGATGTGGGCAGCCCCGCTCTTCCCTCAGCCAGGCGGCCCGGGGGAGGCCTGGAGGCAGGTTACCCCCTTACGGGCTGCTGGTTTGTCCAGTTTGCGCTACCGTCCCTGTTTCTTCTTGTGCTCGTGAGTATTGTGTGAGAGGAAAGGGCAGAGTTCAGTCACAGGCTTGCAGGGATGCTTAGTGTGGCTTGTCATAGGTTCTCTTTCAAAGTGTTTCACCCGCAGTGAAGCAAGGAGGAGGCCCGCAGCCCGTATCGGTGGGAACTGCTCTTCTCCATCAAGTGGCTTATTACCATCTTGCGATGCTTTCTAAAGGTTCCTGCATTGCACGGCTTTGTCCTTCCACTGAGGCACAGCCACATCCATGTCAGGGGTTGCTAAGGCTGATGTGCGTTTGAGGGTGCCTGCGGCATACGGTAATGAGATAGGGGGTTGACCTTGGGCTTGCATATGCTGGGAAGGATGACCTGGACTGTCCTGGCATATCCTCTGGTGACCTTTGAGAAAGGTGACGGGCCTGTGAAGAGCAGAAGTGGCGTTTGGAAACAGTGACATATGCCTGTGGAAGCTGGCACTTTTCTGGACGAATGCCAAGAGCAACAAAGCTACTAAATAGGGAGTCAAGTGATGAGCAGCTGTAAATTAGGGAGGTAGAATCACAGCAAGTTACACCCCTTTAATACCATTTATCTCCATTTTTGTATTTTTTAATGTGTTTTATTAGTTGACCTGTTCATGTCTTTAAATGTGTGTTTGGTTTCTCAAAGGTTTCTCAAGAAGGAAGCTTTTGAGGAATTGATAACCATAAAGTTCCTTCAGGAATTTTTGAATAGAAAATATTTTATTTGTGAAAAGTACTAAAGACCCTAGGGTTATTTACCCTAAACCAAATAGGAATAAAGGGGAACAAGTTAACAGTGTGTGAAACAAGCACCTGAAGAAGGTAGCTCAGCACTTTTCAGCCCTTTGTTGGGATGAGTAACCTTAAGAACAAGAAGAAATTCAGCAAGATAAAATGGTAGCAAATTCAGTATTACTAAAAATACTTCATAATTTCCATGTGCTATGGAATGTAACTGAGTGTAACTTAGCAATAGTCATGAATACACTGTATATGTATATAAAGAATAGGAGTATTCCCGGTTACAATCAATGATGGTAATAGTTTTGGTAGAACGATTTAAATCTCAAAGCTGTAGACAGTCTTGTAGTTTATTAAAGGCAGGCTAAGAGATAATATTAGGGATATTTGCCCTCCCAGCACCTGAGACATCTCATTTATTATAGTGCTTCCTGTGATCCTGTGAATTTGAGACCTTGACATTAGAAATACTATTTATTATTTGGGTTTTGTTGTGTTTTTTTTTTTTTTTAATTAATTTATTTTAAAAGTGATTGCATGTCCTCTTGCAGGCTCTATCACTCCCTTGAGGTTACTGAAGTTACAAAGAGATGGTCTGAAATTTTGTGTGCCATAGATGTTTTTGCTATTTCTATGCAGCTGCTGTAATTACAAGTCTTGTTGTAAGCAGTGTTGAGGTTGCATGTCTGTTCCCTACTGATAAAGAAAATATTTCTGAAAAGGCTGGAAGCTATTAACAGTCAAGTAAACAGCAAATTGTTGTCTACCCAGTAATTTGGATCTGACATTCCTGCCAGATCAGATTTACTCTCTGTGGTGGTACCTTTTAAGTCTAAGGGAGAAACTGGTGCCTGATTTTGTCCTGTTATATGTGAAGGAGCCATGCTTAGCTTTTCAGCTCTTTGTAATGCAAATATGGCTTCCTGCTGTGCTGGGGGCTGTGGAGGAACTGCTAGAGCTATCTAGTAGTAGAGCTTAAGAGAAATCTCAAAGTGAAAGACAGAGGCACTCAGTGACTAAAGGGTAATAGGAACATCTAGGAAGGGTTTGGATTTGCACAATTTATTTAATGAGGGAAACTTAATTTATAGTAACAAATGTTGCGGAAGGGTGACTATCAGATTAATTTTTAATGCAGGTTTCATGTTTCTTTCCAAAAGACCGAAAAGAATCGCGTTTTTGTAGACTTGTAGTAGGTTTGCATGGCAAGGTTTTGGTAGCAGAGTTATTTGTGATGAATTATTATTTTAAACACAGTATGAGCTGAACAAAGTGAAGTTCTACGTAACTCATTTCACTGATGTTTAATTATTTGCATCTATCTGTATGTAATATGAAACTTTTGAAGAAATCTGATGGAATACACAATATCAGAGATGCTTTAAGGGGTTGGTGAGAACAAATGCTGAATTTGGTGAAAACTGAAGAACTGGAAAAATAAAAATCATTGCCAGTCAGATAGTAAAGGCAGAGGAAGGTCTTTTGCGTGCTTTGCTGCTCAATGTACAGAAAACAACTTACACTTTGTTACTTGGGTCGACCAAAATATATACTAGCTTCATTCGCTGTTTTCTGCAGCTTTGCCTGTCCAGGTTCACTTCCTATACTTTCCAAAACCTGCTCAGTTCCAGTTCCTAATCAAACCCACGTTTAAAGCCCAAAATATCTCAGTAATACATACAAGAGTATCAGCTGAGTATAACATAGTCAATTGTGAAAACTTTATCAGACTTCAGAATCCTGTAATGTAAGTCATCAGTGTACAGGATCTAAGTGATTGTGGTAAAAATTTATAATCTGACAGAAGACTATGAATGGGACCATGTGTTTAGAAGGGGTTTTGGGTGGTTTGGTTTTTTTTCCTGGTCTGTCACTGTCCAAAGACTACAGAACTCGTTGATGGTGTATGTAAATGCTTTCCAGCACATTCCCTTTTCCAACTTTACCTGTGTCGTTATTTTGTTTAAGTTCACATGTTGACAGCTGGGAGTGTGGTTCTGGGAGTCTATTTAAGAGACTTCATTCTTTCATCTTTCTCTTAACATTCCTGCTATTGTTCATTGCCTCTGTATTGTACTCAGGAGGCTGCATTGTGGTGACTGAAACAATTCCAGTGATTTGATTTACAGCAAGGCCTTACGAACAGTTCTTGTGTCAGCACAACAGAGAAGGCAGCAAATGAAGATGGGAATTTTCAAAGCCAGTTGTTGTGAAAGTTCGCAGAGTTACGCCTGAGTTATTTCAAGTTATTCTAATGTTTAATAGAGAAAAGGTTGGTGGCAAAAAATCACCTTTTATAAGACATGCTGATATAGCTGAAAGAAAGAGATGAGCTGTCAGGCAGATAAGCTTCTGTATACTCTTTGGTAGGGTTTCACCGTTGTTCACATGAGCAGAGGTCAGTAAATAGCTTCTGAGTTTTAATATTTGGCAGTTGTTCAAAATTTAAGTTTTCCTGTTTAGGAGCGGTTACAGTCCTGATACGTGTTGATGTGTTGTGTTAAGGCCTGCCCATTTTAATACATAAGGCTGAAGTTGAACCTGCTTGGCAAACTCAGGGACTCAGGATAGTTGTGTGGGAGATGCCATAGTGAATTTTAAAGCTGTTTTGCCTCTTTTGGTTATCTTTTCAGTAAATGGGAAGTTTTAAAAACAATTCTATTGATTTTCAGTTGTAGTTTCTTTTTTAGTTGAAATACGTTACTGAAATTACACTAATGCATTTGATACCTAAGCTCACTTTAGAATAGACTAATAGTCTGGCTTTTCTGCACTGAGCAAACTGTACTTCAGGAATCTTCATACAGTTGTAAAACACTAGGAGCTAATTTTTCACGTAAGTAGCACTGGCCACAGGATATTTGAAAGGGAACATTGGGGATGTGGTGGGCATCTGTTACTGTATGACTGACAGGAGGTAGCAGATACTGCTTTCTACAGACAGCTAGCAGAAATTTCCCACTTGTGGGCCCTTATGCTCATGGGGGATTCAACCATTCAGACATCTGCTAAGAGGACAATCTGTCATTGTGCACGCGCTCTTAGTAGTTTCTAGACTACCAAATTTTGTAATGCAGATGCTAGAAGGCATGGTCAGGGGTAACTCTTCACTTTGTCTGCTGCTCACAAGTAGGGAAGAAACGTGGCCGGTTTGGTCATAGAGGGCAGCCTGGATTGCAGTGACCGTAACATGACTGAGTTGTGGATCTGGAAGGTTGCGAAGGTGAGCAGCAGAATTAGGATCCTGGACTTAAGGACTACAAGCTTTCACTTATTCAGGAGATTGGTAGGTAGAATCCCTTGGATAACAACCATGAAGAAGAAAGATGCTCAGGAAAGCTTGAAGATTTTTAAAGAAAACTTAATGACAACTCAGGAATGAACCGTTCCACAGTGTAGGAAGATTCGGTGTTTCAGCAGGAGGCCTGCTTGGCCAAGCAGGGAACTTCTCAATGGACTAAAACACAAAAAGAGGGCATACAAAAGTGGAAATAAGGACAGACAACAGGAATGTGAAAATGCTATTTGGTACTTAGGGACAAAATCCCTACCATCTGACAAAGTGCAGATTCTTAGCCCAGAAGGACCTCGGTAAACTTGAGGACTGGGCCAACAGAAATCTCAAACAGTTTAAGAAGGAGAAGTATGAAGTTCTGCTGCTGGGATAAAGTGTTGCTGTGTGTCACTACAGGCTGGGGAGGGATTGGCTAAGTAGCAGCTTTGTTTAGGAGGCTGTGGGGTTACAGTGGATGTCTGGTTGAGTATGAGCCAACACCTCATAGCAAATAAGGTGAACCACAGACTGGGCTACATTAGGAGGAGTGTGGGCAATGGTAAAGGGAGGGTTCATCTCTAGAAGGCACTGGTGAGGCTCTGCCTGGAATACTGTGTCCAGTTTCAGGTTCCTTAGTTCTAGGGAGGTACTGAGAAACTGATGGAGTCCCCTTGAGGGCTACCAAAATTGTTTGGGGCTTAGAGAACCTGACGGTGAGGAGAAGCTGAGGGTTCTGGGCTTGTTAGGTTTGCAAGGAGAGGCCTAAGGGAGGAGAAATCTGTTGGCAACTTACAATTATAATTATAAAAATTATTAAGTCTGACTCTACTTAATAGTGGCAGATAATATATCAAGAGGCAGTCATCACAAATTGGGGCTTGGGAGGCTCAGACTGGACAATAGGACAAACCTTTTTACTAGGAGAGTAGTGCAGCAGGAGAAGAGGTTGGCTAGAAAGACCGTGGAACATCATCCTTGAAGATTTTTGAGACTCAGTCAGCCAGAGCCAGAGCTCATCAGACCTTGTCTTGGTGGTAAGCTGATGTTGAGCAGGAACTTGGAGAAGATGACCAGTATTTCTGAAGTGCTTTGGTAGTTGATGAAATGGGCAGCTTAGCAGTTCTTTGATTTAGTAAGCATATTACTAAGAGATATTCTGAAATTTGTATATCAAATCTATGTGAGTTCATCATGGTATTAAACATATCTAAAACTGACTTTTCACATTATAACACTTTTGTAATTGAGCATCATCAGACTTTATAACCTTCAGGGTACGCTATTGGCCCAAATGAAAAATAGCTCTCTGCTGAGAAATGATTGTAAGCTTCCTACATGACTGGATATCAGATAATATTCTGCATTCACGTTGTTAATCTTCTACTAATGCAGAAATATGGAGGAGAAGGTTCATTTCCTGGAGTAAATACCAAGATTTTGTTTTAATGACACTGTGGACTTTAATCAGTAAAGAGAATCATTAGCCTAAAATGGACAATTGAAAAATCAAGCATTAGCTTCAGAACTGAAAATTAAAAAAATAGAAGGTCTAACAATAATGAGTAGAAATCGAGTTACACACACATTTTATGTTTGAAGTAATTATTTTGGTTTCTTAGAAGGAAAGACTTTCTTTTGCTCATACAAAAAGGTTGGCTCGAGTGAAGTGGATTTTTCTGCTTAGATAGGAGATGGGTTTTGTTGTGTAAATGTCCAACTATTTCAGTCAGCAGCAGCTGTCAGTCTGCAGCATCCTGTTGGCAGCAGCTGAGCTTCAGCTCATCTGCGTGTGAAGGCTGTGGTGGTCAAGGAGCAAACCTAGTGAGTGTGGGGAATGGGTTTCTGTCCCTCATACTCGTGTGTTTGGGAGGCTGCCAGTACCAATATAAGATGCATAATAGGTTGCAGTGTTACCTAGTGACTGTGTGTAATGTTGGCAGCCATGAAGATGGCCATTAAGAGCTGGTATGAAATGAGAGATGTAAGTTGTGTAGATAGGGCTGGGTTTTTTTTTTTCTTCTGAATAATGTATTCAGAAAAGTTGAGGAAAAAGAAAAAACAAATCCTGGAAAGTGTCATTTCTGTTTCTTCAAAATAAGTTGGCTCTTCAGTGATGAGGGCTGACACTTTTCTGTGCCCTTCTGGAAATGCTGGAAATGTGCTCGTTAAATATCAGTGAAAAGCTTTTTTTTTTTTTTTTTTTCCTTTTCCTCTTTTCCTCCACATTAGAATGAAATTAAGACCTGGAAATATACATCTGAATATAACACAGATTTTGAACTTTCCTCTAGCAGGTGTGATCTTATCACACAGGAATTAATGTTAGCAGAGCTTAGCACATTCACAGTTTTAAATGCTCTTGCTGTTACTGGCTTTTGAGACCAGATGGATGGTCTGTGTAATATACTAATATGACTGTTGGAGTGTGTTCATCTCACACGTATTCAGGACTAAAGAGGCCAAAAGGCAGTAATTCAGCCACCTAAAAGCTCAACGTTCCTGAAGTTTCATTGTGGCATCTTATAAAAACCCTGATAATACCAAGATTTACACATGAGATTGGAACTGTTGTGCATTCAGAAAAACTTAACATGCATAGATCTTTGCAGGGTGTTTTCTTTTGCTGTAGGATTTCATTACTTGAATAAATTTTAAATAGCTATTTTTATTTCCTTCTTTTTTCTTAATGTGTTATTTCACCAGAAAAACGGTGAGTAGAAGAAATAAAACTTTTTCCTGCTTCTTAAGTTCTTAAATTGGAGTTGAGATGCAATCTGTTTATTTTCAAATATGACCAGCATTGCTGTAAATAATTTAAACAGCAGTGGCTTTTTCTTCTCAACACATAGGAAAAAATAGTAGGATTAGGGAATAGTCTTTTCTTGGGAAAGGGAGAGGAGAAGAGGGGTAGCTGGTGTGATACTAGCTTTTAAATAGAAGACCGGTCAAAGGTACCAAGCGCACAATAAAGCTGCATCTTCAAGAAGCCTTCTTACTGAGATTATAACATAAAAGCATCCACGGTGGGTCAGAACAAAGATCTATCAAGTCCTACTCTTCCGCATCGGAGAACGGGGAGTAGGAGATGCTGGGGGAGAAGTAAAGCACAGGGTATTCATGCTGGGGTGTCCTGCCGAAGTGCTCTCCCAGCCTCCGGCTGCCTCCTCTGCAGCTCAGGGGCTTGGAGCTGGAGGTGGTGCCTTTCTATTCAGTAGCCTTCAGTGGACTGAGTGGAAGAAATAGGCCTGCTCACTTGAAGAGCCCTTGTCAGTTATTGTAAAAAGCAGATGTAGGTATTAATATTGTTTTCTGTCTAAAATGTAGCTCTAAAGAAGACAGCGTATCAGGTTCAGTGCATTGCAGTTACTGGCTAGCTGTACCTGCATGTGCGAATTGCCTTTTTGCCTGAGGTGCAATTCATACCTGTCTATTCCAGATGCAGTAGAAAGAGCTCATTGCATGTATTGAGGCTGGTTTCATATCGCCTTGTTCCAGAGAGTCTCTTCAGGGTCCCGTTACTGGGTCACGATCCTTATGTGCTGCCAATTTCTGACCCATGTTCCATAGGCTCGTAAACAACCTTTGTGTGTTGTCCTCCCCCTGAATGGGATGTCCCCCTTACCTTTTGGATTCTGGCTTATTTCTTTTGTTTCAGCAGCCATCTCTCTTTGTGTACATCGGGCACTGCTTGCATCCCACTGTTTCCCCCAAAGACCGTGGTACCTAAGATTACTGTTTTCTATGTGGGAGATGAGAAAGCAGGGGCACATCTTCACTGCTTGCCTAAGCACCCCTGATACAGGCTACAAAGTCTCCATCACAAAACCCTGTGTGTATAGCTTTTGTCTACAATAGTGTGGTAGTAGCTTCTGAGATGGGTTGGAGTATTCATGGGCTATTCCATAATTTGCAGAGGAGTCAAATAATTTGGGATACATGTTCTCAAATTATGAGTCTTGCTAATGTAACACCACCATTTTACCAAGCAGCTATTGTCAGTTCCTTGCCAGCTGGTGAAACATTGGAAAGAGCCTGCCCAGGATGACTCTGTTCAGAGAGTTTGGAAATGCAGTGGAAATGGAGTAACCAAACATGAGATTTTAAACAAGTACAGAAGAAACAAATGAGACAAGAAAAGATAGCCCAGGTGGAAGTATGTGATAAGATTAGTGGGCTAATCCCCCCTGTGCTTATTTAGCTAGAAAAATAGTCTCTGCTGTATTGGTTTTTTGTTGCTTAAAGTTCTATTGAACACTGCTAATATTTTTGCTTTTTGGACAGATGCAAGCTGGAGGCAACATTTGTCTCCAGGCAGCAACAAACCTGTTAAAAGCTGAATGCCCTGGCTGTATGCTAGGGATTTTGTGTGCTCAGCTCTCTCCACATCTTGCATATAGTTCCCTCCCAGCCCATTTTTCATGAAAGTCTGTAGGATCCATTGATGGCTGGAATATCTGTGGAATTTTTGGACATGATTAGATGTGTTGATCAAGGGTTAGGATGTTAGGGACTGACATAAATACCACCAGAAGAGATGCATTTTCCATTTTTCAGCTAGACCAAACTCAGTTGTGGCACTGGTTGGTTTTTTTGGTTTGATTTGTTTTGGGTTTTTTTGGGGTTTTTTTTTTTTTTTTGGAGAGTACAGGACATCAACTAAGGCTTTTCAGTACTGTGCCAATAAAGTAGGTAATTAAAATTCTCTCCTGTAGATGATGCCATCATTCCAATGTATCGAAAAAGTGTGACACCTTGTTGTTTCGGCATCTTGTCCCTACTGTGTTTTGGAAGACTGTGTATGCATGAAAGAGTATTTACAACTTGTGCTGAGGTGACTTAAGCTTGGAGCTAATTAGTCATATGCTCTTGTCTCATTGCATGTTGGCTGGGGAACATTGAGAAAACTGGCATTAATTTCCTAAAGATATATCGGGCAACCTGCTTGTTTTGGACAGTTAAAATTCTTCCTAGCTGAGCTAATGAGCGCGGTGTCAACTGTTGCAGGAAGCAGTGGGATCCTAGGATGTTTTCATCAACTTGCAGACATCTTCATCAATCCTCTAGCTGTTCCCCAGTGAGAGTGATTGGAGCTGCAGCAGAAGAAAGGGAGAGGGAGATGATGCTTAGGCAGTAAAACAGTTTCTCTTACGTTAGAGAAGTGGGCAAAGTCCTGGGAGAGCCAAAGCCACGATTTTACTCCCTGCAGTGGATGTGTCTGTTGTCCGGTGACTTTAATTTAAGATATATAACAATTCCTGAAATGGGGACCAGACCCCTAAGCCATCGTGGGACTTTCTTTTGGAGTAAGTTTGAATGCTTCAGGCTGAAGAGGGCACAGTACTCTTAGCTGCATTTGAACTGCAAATTCAGTGAGGGCCAGGAAATGAGCTAAAGCCCTAGACTGCTGCCTAATCGTTAGCTTAGCCTTGCTCTGTTGGGGACCATTCCACTTCTTGGCTCCTGCACACATCTGCCAGAGGAGGGTGCTTAGCTCTAGCAGGGAGGGTGGGGAACTGCTTGGTGCTGCTTGTCCTCGGGACCAGGAATGAAGCCTTGGCCACCTTTTACTTGGCAGTACTGCTGTTGCCTGTCTCCCACTTTCTGGCAAGCCGTTGAAGCACTGTATTGTTGCATAAAATGTGGGAACAACCACCAGCTTACCTTCTTCTGCCAGTTTTTTAAGGAAAAAAAGAGAGGCTGATTATTTGGACTTCAGGAGCAACATAAAGACTCATGTGGAGGCATGTATGTCAGGCTGTGAATCCCAGTCTCAGCATTGTTGTTAAGCCCTTAAATTTGGGAGGAAATCAGCTATAATCCTTTTTTCAGTGCTTCCTGTTTGTTGATGTAGGTGATTCTCTTCTCCTTGCTATAAAGTTAGTGCTAAATCTGTAACTTTTCCCATGGATTGTGTGAGTCATGTCAGAACCTGGGGATTCTCATTCCTGTGAGATGAGTACAAAACTAGAGTCACTGCTGACTGGAAGGAGAGTTGCTGTATGTATGGGAGGAGTTTTAGTTGCCTCTGTTAAATTGGACAAGCTTCCTCTTCAGCATCTCCCTCTCTGGTTCCAGCATTGGTCTTCTGAACTCTTTGACTCCTTATGCTGTGCTGGAGATAGGCAACTGTACACTGGGTCCTCTTGGATGGAGTAGGACAAGGTGCAGATCTGCAAAGGGATTTTTAGAGTTGGATCTCATTTCTGGGCTATGTACTTTCTACATCTCACTTCTGAGAAAAGCACAAGAAACAGTTTCAAAACTTGGCCTCGATTCATGCAAAGGTAGTGTAATCAAAGTGCTGTGGCAAAACTGCAGCCCTGTGCAGCTGTCTTACTCCCGTAATCCTCTCCATCCTCATGCACGCACTACAGTGCCTGTTGGGCAGTGAAGGTGGTGTTATCTTCAGTAACAGTAACAGAAAACCCATCATTTTACTAGAGTCATCTTAGTTTCATGGTCATAATACTTGTGAACTAATTTGCATGGCCCAGATGGTCTCTTGAAAAAATAAACTTTTGAGTTTGTTACCAGTCTGCAGCTCATTTTGTTTGGCTTCACAAATTTTGGGTGTCATGCTGTTTTTCTGTATGACCACTGCCGCCTTGGTGCTTTCGCATTTCCTGGCTGTAAACTAGATTTCACTTCTTATTTCCATGAAAAAGTACACAGGGCATGCCCTGCAATTTAATTCAAGCATGTGGTTGTAGAAAGACAGATAAGGCAAGCAGGTCCTAGTAAGAGACTAGTGAATAAAATGGTCAGGTGCTTTAGTTTAGGTGAAATCCAGAGCAAGAAATGCTAGAGACCTCTCAAACCTTGGAAAGGTGCCAGGTTCTGCAGCCAAGCATTTGGAGAGTGCAGGAAGGGCCCACTGATGTGAATATGTTGGTTTGTGCCTCCAACAGATAGTGTTTCAGGCTGCTTGAAAACTCAGGAAAATCATCACCCCTGCAAGTGTTTCTCACTGTTAGTTCTGCAGACAAACAGGCTAAAGATTTAATTTCAATAAATCAACCATGGTAGCTGGAATTGGGTTCTACAGTGAGCTTGAATTCCAGAACTCCCAACAAAGTGAGTTATGGTTGTAACAACAGCAACAAAAGAAAAAAGTCAAGGAATACTAATTAAATGTAAATTGTCCTGGTATCTGATCTATTGAAAAGCAGCAGCGCCTAATTAGTAAACTAATAGTTCTCAAACACATTAGAGGCTGCTTTGAACACACAGCAAGCCTTACCACAGCATGATGGCTCTATGATATAAACTTTAATATAAAGACATTAAACACTTTAAAAGTATCTGGGAACTAAAACACTTCTTTTATCTTTTTTAGGTGATACTGTCACTATTGGAGATGTGTCTTTTAAACTCAAAACACCGAAGAACCCAGAACTTGTTCCACAGAACTACAGTAAGAATCTGCTTTCCTTTTGAATGAATTTCAAGGCTTTATTCAAAAAACTTCTACTCACTCAATTCACCCCACTGACTTCACTGAAATTATCTAAGAAATAAGTTTTGAAAAAGTATGCAGTATGGGGAAGGCTATCTTGGCTGAGTTCATTACTGCATCTCTGGTTCAGCTGTTTATATAGGAATCTTTTAATTTTGCATGTAACTTGTTGCATTGGTCAGTGGGACAGTAAAAGGATCATTTGTGATTGTTTAAATATTCTGTTCAAAAGGGGTCTCATCCAGCAATTACTTCTAAAAATAATACAGTAATCTCATGGTTTGGTCATAAAACTGTGGCAGTTTAAAATTATTATTCAATTGCAGTATGATTATATGTCCTGGGAATTTTCGGCTGTATGGCAGATGTATGGTGTTCTTCTACTGTGATATTTAGTATTCCCAGATTGTCATGTTATTGTTGTCAGCAAACATACAGATCTTTGCAATCCATCAAGTTAATGAGAAGTCAATTGCATAGTGATAAAAAATGCTATCAAATACTTACAAAAGACACAGCCAATTATGTACATTAACAGTGGGCATACATGTACTTACAATTAATTCACATTATGTTTTGATACCTTATTAAAAATGCCACATATTTGCAGCCATCTGTATTTCCTCTTTCTTTGTTGAGAATACATGCTTCTTGAGCTTTTCCTTTTACACCGTGGATCAGCAAGTGAATCATGTTTTCGTTGCGATGTTTCCTAGGGCAGTATAGGCCAACTATTTCCTGAGGATCCAAAATGATCATTTTCCATTTGTTCAGCACTTTCACACATAGGCTGCTGGATGTCTCAATTTAAATTGCCCACACACACTGATTTTTCCACCCAGATAAATTTTCAGACCAAAACCAAGGACACATGGCATTCTAAAGGGGTATATAAGTCTTATACTACTTTTAGACAGGGCTGAGCATTGAGAACACCCAGTGACTGTCATTGCTGGGCTTGCAAGGTTCTACAGCTGGAAACCGAGTGTAGTAATTCACTTCAAGTGAATTTGATTTCCAACATGTCTAAACTCATTCCATGACATTTTGAAGCAGACACCAAGAAAACTGCTGGGGTGCTGAGGTTTTTTTTTATTTTTGTTTATTCTTTTAGAAGGATGGCATTGATAATATCAACAGTAGACTTGCCACTACACAGCTGGCAGGATGGCAGGTAACTGGTGGGAGAGAGATACTGAGGGCAAGAGGGACGTTACAGGTGTATGAGGAGTGCTACTGGTACAGTATGAGAAAGGGCAGGAGCTGCTGCATGGTTTATATTGTTGTGTTCTTAGGCAATAGTACTTCAGGTCTTCAGAGAAGCTTTAGTGGCCCTGCTTGAGCAGAAGGTTTGGACAAGATGACATCCAGAGGTCCCTTCCAACCTCAACCATTCTGTGTTTCTGTGATTCCTGACTTTGTAGTAACTGTGGGATAGCAGACCTGTGTTACTAGTGACATGTTTAGATTACTGTTTCTTAACTCTACGCTGACGTGCAGTGTTTCTTCCGAAATGTTTGTCCTTTGAGAGGTGTAGCAGGAATATAGAATCATAGAATAGTTTGGGTTGAAAGGGACCTTTAAAGGTCATCTAGTCCAACTTCCCCTGCAACGAGCAGGGACATCTTCAACTAGATCAGGTTGCTCAGAGAGCAATATAGAGAGAAAGATTTTGTTTCCTTTCAGTTTTTGACTAGTGTGAAGTCTGCCAGTAGTCTGGTAGGCCAGATCGCTGGTCTGCATCTGGATCCCACACCCCAGTAGGCATCATGCTGTGACGCTTTCCTACCAGGTGATCTAAGGTACCAAAGATACCCAGTGCCATGTGTCACCCCTTGCTGTTATGGGGTAGCCCATGAGGAAATGGTTTCTGGTTTAGACTGTAATGACACTTCCCACACTTCATGAGTTCCCTGGGAATGCAGCCAAACAGTTGAGAAATGCTGCTGTGCATTATTACTTTTTATAGCTTCTAAAATGATAGATGTTTGCTTTTCATCATTTATTTTGTATGCCTATTTTCTCGTTTTTATCATGAAGCGAGGACATCAGTTGTCTATGTCAATGACTAATGCGATCTGCTTCACTTCTTGAAGATTGTTTTGCTTTCTGGTTTTCTGTACTGCACCAAATGTGTTAATTTGGGAAAGTAAGAGAATTATGAGAACATTTGGTAGAATCAGAGATTTTTCTAGTTAACAATTATAAGAAGGAAGAAGTGGTTGAAAACTAATCTGAGAGCAAAAAAGTTATTAAACATGGAAGTGTACACAATGATGGGATCTTAGCTAAAATCTGATACTGCAACTAAAAGTAAAATTTATTAGCACATATTAGCTGTATTATTAGTTGTTTGGTTTTTTGGTTGTTTTTTTTTTTTTTTTAATAATCATGACTGAAAGAAGCCTCTGTCATGCTTGGGATACTGTTGTTCATCAGTATTCATGTACTTACAGTAGGATTACTTAAGGTACAAAATTTTCCTTATAAACCTAAATAGTTAAAATTAAGTAAGGTAGAATACTCATGTATTTAATAGCAGAAAATCAATTTCAAGTACTTCAGTACAATTTCTTTGTATATTTAAATTGAGGAAATTTTTTTATCCCTTAAGTTCTATGGTTAAGTTCCTATGGAGAACAAAGTTATATTCCTTTAGTGAAATTAAGTAGTTTGTATTGGCTTCATGTCAATTATCTCCTCTTTGTGAGGCATTTAGAGAGTATGTGCATTACTTAACACATTTTTTCCTTGTTTTAAGAGTACTTTTTGTTTTGCTGTGTGAATGACTGCTGTAGATACAAGATGTCTTGGTGTGAAATAAGATGAATGTAATTACATATTTATACTCATCTATAAACTGAAATGTTACCTATTTTGAAATTTTATTATAGTAACTAATATTACATTTAAATGGCCAAGGTACTTACCTGATTTCTTCTAAACTAAGACTAGAAATAATTTGGTCATCCACTTAAGTGGGAAATATCCCCCAAAAGGTCTCAGACATTGTAATGGTTGCACTGGAGTAAGAACTAAGAGGAGGGAATTGAAGCAGTTACAGTTCATTTACTAGTACTGCATATGATACTGTTTTCTAGCTCATAATTTGTGTAGAATAGAATGTTTCTGCTTTTGTTATTCTGCCAGATAAAATCCATGTTAAAATGCAGTGATGTTGAAAGTGCCTATCTATAATTTGCAGCAGATTTTAGGGACGTTACAACTTATTCTAAACTCAGCATTGTTATTCCAGGCTTAAAAATAGCCTTAAAAAGTTTTTTTTAAACTTTGTATCATAGTAAGGAATGTAAATGTAAACTTTACATTTGTCATTTTGTCACATAATTGATACCAAAATATTTCATTCTTTTTGTTACTAGATTAAACTGATTTTTAACACCTTTATTGAAGCTTGTTACATTTTGCAGAAATAGATAGGATAGGTACTGCTGGTTACCTTCTGTTTTCATGTCTTTGCTTTTTAGGTTTTATGCTAGGTACCTAGCAAGTTCTGTATGAAGTACTCCATTTTGTGTGTTAATGTAAAATTTTAATTTGTTTTGCTGTTGTTGGCAAATGGCTTTTTCTTGGAAGATGATAATTAAAGGTACATAAAATCTGAATTGTTCTTATTTTTCTTTTTATAAGTGACAAGTAAAAATGAGTTATACACAAGGGAATTTCGTTAATGGGATTTCTGTCATAACTGTGTCTGGCACATTCTAGAAAGAGGGCGCTTATTTTTGCACTGCTTGTTCTTTTATCAGTAAAAATAAAATTTCAATTTTTAAAATATCACCATGCCTGAAAAGCATAATTGTTTCTTTAATTATACTTTGGAGAAACTTTGTATGGCTTTCCATGATAGTTTAGATCTAAAATGGAATTGTGAGAATGCACATGATTACTTTTTTTTTTTTTATGTTGAGTTCCTGTCAGTGCACTGCTTTTGTTAATGGTTTCTGGAAATTTTATGAAAATGACAATGTACCTGGTATTTCATGTATTTATTAATCTTGACAAAACAATTCCTAACATAGCTATTCCAGGACATTTTGTTCAATGACAGCAAATCATCATTAAGGCAGGAAAAGGGATGTTCTTTTGCAACAACATGTGGGCTCTGATGCTCTCTGAAGGTGCAAGTGCGTTTGGGGGTTTGGCTCTAGTCATGTTTCATGCAACTGCATTGAATTGTGGAAAACTAATTTCAAACTGTGTGTGGTTTTGTGCCGGGTGTCCTGAGGCTGAGCACCCTCCCCAGTGTGTGATCAAAAGTGCTGTGTGTGTATACAAGGGGGTAAGTGATAAATCCTTAGTTTTGTCAGTTGAGATATATGGAAGACTAATTAGCGTGAGGAATTTAAGCAGAAGGTTTGTCCCTATAATAATGAAATACAAAAAAAGTAGCACTACATGGATTTCTGTGCTTGAAAGGGAGTTGGTTTTATGTTAAGGAAATTGGGGTTATTTCTCTGTAGTAGGCCCAGTGTTGTTCTTCACCTGAAAGATCCGTATTGCCTTAACAGTAAGACGCCTCTGTGTCCTTCTCCCAGAATAGTATGCACCACGTGCAGAAGCAGGGACAAGCCTTTGTGTTCAGTTATTGCTCAAAGTAAGTTCAGATCTGCGCTGGAACGTGTGTTCATTCTTCTTTCTGTTAACTTTAAATCTGAGTGTCAGAGTGCAACACATTCGAGACAGGTTGTATTGCAGCATGACTGGAATTTTGTGCTAACAAAGACTTTTGTTGTTACATATTTTCTTTCCTACCCTAAGGAAATATATCACCTGTCAGAAATGGTGATTATTTCAGCAGTTTGAGTTTTCATGTAGGCTTGCAACTGATCTGCTACTTGGCTCTTGCAACCTAATCCAAAATCTGAAATAGTGGGGTTTTTGTCAGTAGAGCTCTGAACGCTTTACACCATCATCCCTGTTTTGTCTCTGCCAAGATCGAGGCAGAGGGAGACACAGGGACATGGAAATCTACAGTGAAGGTCTGGGTGGAGCTCAGGGAGCTGTCTGCACCGTACTTTGTGTCTCAAAGCAGGGTCAGCGGAATCTGAACCGTTCCTGAGATGTTTGTCCTCCTTGTTCTTAAAATGTGCTGGTGACGTAGATTCCAGAACCTCTCTGCACACTTTACTCCAGTAATTAACCATTCTTTTGTGAAAAAAAGCTTTTTCTGATGCCTCATTTAGACGTTTTTGGACTTTTTTTTTAGTTCCCTGGGGCTTGTTCTGTCTAGCATAACCATGATGTACAGATAACTTTTTTCTTCACTGTGATTCTGTCTTGCATATTGGAAAACAGTTGTTATGATTTTCAGTCATTTATTTTCTAGACTGAATTCCAAGTTCTTCTGATAATTCTTCTTGCTCTTTTCTAGAATCTCTTGAACTTTTCAGTGCTGGACTGGGCTGTTGAGCTCAAAAGCAGATACAATATATCCCTCCAGTTGGAGTCTGAGCTACAGATAACTGCTCTGGCATGTATTTCCCCTGTGAGTTGTACATCCAGCTAAGAATAGTTTCATCTATTCCATGTTTATATGTCACTAAGAGAAACTTAGTCTTCTGAATCCCATTCAGGGTTCCTTCCAGAAAGGTATTTGGTTTTACATGATTCCTTTATATTTTCTTTTCATTTATACTCACATGGAGAAACATGATTTACCTATGTAGACCTTATAACTTCCTGTGAAGAAGTCGACTGAGAGGAATTAATGATAAATGAGTTTACGGTCTCATCCAAGAAGTAATTTCCCCCTTTCTAAGCCCCTGCAAAGACTTGCAACTTGTTTCCTTACCACTGCAAGAGCAAAAATTTTTGGAATGAAGACTGTTTCCATGAAAAATTTATGAGGAAAAATAGTTATTCCAGTGAAAACTGTCTGTGATGTAACCATGTTATGAGACTTTGAAAACTCTTTGGGCTCCCTGCATCAGCATACAATTGGAAAAGCAGCAATGTTTTACTTGTGAAATGCTAAATGAAAGCAGCTGAAAGCAGGCCACATAGGAGTGCCTTCCGCTTCACCTTGGCCATGCTGCCTCCTTCACTGTGTCCCTGGGCAACTCACACTACCTTCGTTGTCCCCCAGCCTGAACAAGCTGTGAAATAAGTCTCAGTGAGCTCGGTGGTTTTTTAATATTTTTCCTTTTCGAAATGTGTTTATGTTTTTAGACAAAGGCCTCCCTCCTTGTCCCCTTCTTCCTCAGAACATGTTACAGCAGCCGCCCCTGTGCTGGATGTACAGCAAACTGCTGTGGAAAGGACCCCCTCGGTAATCAGATGAGGGGAGATCTTTTTCCTCTCATGAACTTTTGCCTCTCCTGATAAAAGGAGCTGGTCCAGACCCTGAACATGCACTGTAGCAAAGGTTCAGGGTATGCAGAGCTCGTTTTTTATTCTGTTGAAAATTATATATATTGATCTCTTCTAAGTGCCTGTTGGTTATTTTGTGATTGACCAAACTAGAGTCATACAGGGACATGAGCTCTAATGTATTTTGTACCACATCTGAAATAGATATTCTTGGGAATCAGTTCATTTAACTGTCTCTGAACAGTGGGAAGAAGTAGGTGTCTCCTTCATTTATGGGATTTCTTCTGTAGGAGGGACACAAGGACTTGCCAGCAGATACTGTCTGCTATCTCTAGTGAATCTTACGGCTTCAGTGAGTGTAGCATGTGCCAAGAATTCAAGTATGAGTGAACTGGAAAATTTCCGAGGCTAGCATAGCCATTTCAGTCTTGGTTTTATCAAAAGCTGATTTGTGGATCAAACAAGAGCAGCTGCTGCGTGTGCTTCAAAAATCTATCTACAACATTTTCTTTTCTTATTTGGGGATTTCTCCATTCAGCTTCAACTGCTTACTTGACAAAATGTTTGTGCAGATTCTGCTAGGTATTGTCCCACTTATTACATTCTGTTGCTTTGTAATATGCATTTTCTTTCACTGGCCATCCTTGATACACAGGAATAGCAAATTGTAGCACCAACTACACTCCTGCATGTGCCAGATGGTGTCTTTGAGAATACACTGCAGAGGCTTCCTACGCACCATCCTGCAGATTAAGAGTATAGGGCCAGCTACTCAACTACTGCAAATCAGCAGACTGCTACTAAACAGATTGTGCAAACCCAGTTTGCATTAGATGCTATCTGACTCATGGGATAATTAATAAAAATTGCTGTGATATATATGCTGATGCTTTTTTCAGTTTATTTGCCCTATATTCTAAATGTCATAGAAAATGATTATATGGTGCTTGTAGTAAAGTTAATACACAGTACTTGAACAGAAAGGAATTTTTTCAAGTCACGTTAGAGGAAAAGAAAGCTTTGCAACGCAGGTACCATGGTACAAGTAGTCTAAATATATAGAAATAATATACAAGATACTGTGTATGTGCATCAGAAGTTGCTTTTGAAAAGCATACTGTGCTTTGGAAACAGTTTATGCAGCATAGACTGCATGTACAAAGAACATTTTTTATTCTTCTGATTTTAGAAGGATGTAACTGGGAAACTGAAGTAGGTTTAATACCTGGGGTGATGTACTGATATTACATGTTAAAATAGAAGGAACTGACAAGTGGAAGCTGCTGTCGTGACAGTTCACCTTAGGGAATGCTTGCTTTGAATTGTTGGCATTATTTGTAACAGGCTTCCTTTCAGTGAGTTTGCAGATGGTCAGTGTGCTGACTTTGTGACTGAAAATGTGTATTATAATTGATCCAGCTGTAATCTGTATGTTAGGAGAATGATGTGAATGGTGAAGCAATGAAAACCATTTTCTAGGAAATGCATCGATAAGGAGTTGTGTCTTTTGTGTTCTTTTCTCAAAAAAAGCAAAGTTAGGAAATTATAGGAGACTTTTAAAAGTTGCATTTTTTGTATTAATATTTCAGAGTAAATTTGGATTGTTTAAATACAGTGACAAGAATATAAGTGCCCTTTAATTCCTTAAGGTTTGCAGGGGGATCTCATTCCTAAGATTTTAGATTTTTTTTGAATGCTGTACACTCATATTCTCTTTTACATGACAGTTTGTCTTGCAGATGTTGTTGAACGTTCTTAAATCCTGTTTCTATTTGTGGTACCGCTTTTACGCCTGACCCAAGTTTTTTCCTGAGACCATCCTAAAAATAAAAGATAGCTACACATATTAATGTGAATTACACCAGAGGCATTTGTAGTCATGCTGTGTCAAAGCTGGTTTTGCCATGCTTCTAATGCATGACTTTTGACATGAAAGAATTCAGTGTTTCAGCAAGATTTCCAAGCTTATTTGTCCACTTTAAGTAAAGTAACTTTTTTTTTTTGAGAACAGCTATTATAAAAATGCACTAGAGGCACATTGGCAAGTTCATAACAGGTAGAAGTAATAATGAATGTGCCTTGTGCCTCAGTGAGATCTCTGTCTTGCAATTTTAATACTACCTTAAATATAATACTTTTTATTTGTGTGGTGCTCTCAAATTACCATGCCTGTCCAGTAGCAAAGTTTGGACAAAGCAGTTCTTCTGGTGTGATGCATTACTCTGTATTTCCCAAAGAATATATGTAATAGAAACTTCCTTAATTTTCTTGAAAATCTCATAGAAAGGAACATGCTTTTTTCTGTGAGGAATTTATTTGCATTCGGCCTGTTGTGTGTGGTATGTGTGATGTGCATTGCTTTTGGAAAACAGTATTGCAGCGAAGAAGAAGAAAATACTCTCACATTCATCTGATCTTACCATACCCTATATGAAAACTAGTCCTGGGCATGCTAATGACAGTTCTTTAGAAAACAAACCAAAACAAAAAAGTAAACTTGAAAAGTTTATTTACAATTAGTCTGATAATCCTAATGCATAGATTTCTCGCCTATGTGTGTATGCTATTCCTGTTCATATTGGTGGTAAGGATACAGTACATTTCTCTGGAAGCGGAAGAGGATTTCAAATTGTTTGTTTTCCTGAGTGCCAGACAAAAATATGCAATTAAAATTTTTAATAAAGTTTTCCTTAGCCACCTTTATGCTTGAAAAATCATCCTTTAATCTCATATAGTGTTATGGGTTTGTGTGGCACGGTTTTCCTTGGTGGCAGGGGAGGGGGGCTGCAGAGGCGGCCCCTTTAAGAAGTTGCTTGGAAGAATTTGCCGCCCCAAAATGTTGGACGTGCGTGCCAAAATGTCGGACCCGCCTCTAGGCGGGGAGTGACGGTGGTAGCGCCTCTGGGAGAACATATTTAAGAAGGGGAACCGGTAGTGTGGGGGTTGGGAAACGTGAGAGGAACATCTCTGCCGATACTGGAGTCAGTGAAGAAGGAGGGGGAGGAGGGGGCGCCTGAGGAGGCTGATGGCTCTGCAGCCCGTGGTGAGAAGGCAGGCTGTCCCCCTGCAGCCCATGGGGGTGAACGGTGGAGCGGAGGCTCCCGAAGGTGGCCGTAACCCCATGGTAAAAACCGCGCTGAAGCAGTGTGAGACGGGAGAGCAGCCCGCGGAAAGGACCCGCGCCAGGGAAGTTCGGGAAGAACTGAAGCCCGCGGAAAGGACCCGCGCCAGGGAAGTTTGTGAGGAACTGCAGCCCGCGGAAAGGAACCACGTTGGAGAAGTTGGTGAAGGACTGTCTCCCGTGGGAGGGACCCCACGGTGGAGCAGGGGACGAGTGAGGAATCTTCCCCCTGAGGAAAGGAGCAGCAGAGACGATGTGTGGCGAGCTGACCCAAAAACCCCCATCCCCTGTTCCCCTGTGCCGCCGGGGGGAGGAGGTAGAAAGCATCGGGAGTGGAGCTGAGCCGGGAAGGCGGGAGGGGTGGGGGGAGGTTGTTCTGATGTTTAGTTTCCCTTCCTAATACCCTTGTGTTTTGTTTTCGATTTGATTTGTAGTAAATTAAATTGATTTTGGTTTTTTCCCAAGTTGAGCCTGTCTTTTGCCCGTGACCATAAGTGGGGAGTGATCCCTCCCAGTCCTTGTCTCGACCCACAAGCCTGCCTTTGGATTTTCTCCTCATCCCACCGTGGCCAGGCGCGGGGGTGGGGGGCTGAGTGAGCTGCTTCGTGGTGCTTTGTTACCAGCTGAGCTGACCTGAAACCACGACATATAGTCATTTAATACTGTTTCCATGATCTTACAAACTTGAATTTTAATTCTGGTACACAAAGATTCAACAGTGAACTGAAACCCCTCAGACCTGAGGGGCACTATTGCTTGCCGTCCTTAACTCTGCCCCGCATGTACTGCCTCCCCTATCTCAGGAAAGCTGATGTAGAACCGAGGCTTGTTTTTTTTTAAATTTTGGCTTCTAATTGCAACCAGGAAGCACACTGAAAAAAGGTAAATAACCAAGTATTAATTTGAAAATTCCATTGCCTCTTGCTCCTTTCTTACTTGTCTTCAGCATCCCAGATACCACCTTTGAGGCTCCAGCTTCAAACCCCATCATCGGTCTTGTCATATTGTTCTGAAAGCAACCATATACATACGTGCATACATAAATATTCCTCCTGGCTTGCTTGTGTTCTCCTCCTGCACTAGTGCTTTTTGCTTGTGCTGAGAGAGAGCCAGGCTTTGCTGGGGGATATGTAAAGGAGTATTTTGGGGATAGTGATGTACGGCAGTGGGAATGGTGCCCCTCTTTCAGTGTGCTCCTTCTGCATGGCGCTTTCCAGTGCTGCAAACATTTCCATACATGTGGTAAAGGTTTTAGTTTAATTATAATTAAGTTATTGCTTTTTAAAATAATAGGGGTATGGTATTCTTAATAGAAATAAGTGGATCTGCTTTCAGTTTTTATTATGATTTTGGAAGCTGCGTGCTATTGATGTAGTGATATTGCAAGTTTTGCATTTCCTTGGTAATTTAATTCTGTGTTTTATTTTGTCAAAATGTAAACAGGAATGCAGTTGTCTTTTAAGAAAATAATAAATTACATATGTCCCTGAACATTAATCTTAGTCTGATGCAAGCATGGTATTTTATTTTTTTTTAAGTTCATGATGCACAGAAGCATCAGGATATAGGCTAGATAAATATTTTCCAAATTATTAATAATGTATCTATATTATATTAACCAATGCTGAGAAATCCACTCAACATTGGGTAATAAAAAACAGTCTTTGCATTGATCAGTTTAATGTGAATTGAGAATCAACATTTTTCTTCTGTTTTTTGTTGGGGTTTTTTTGAAGGATGAAGTTGGGCAGAGAAAAAGGCAATGGATAAGATGGGTATATAAACTTACATGTAAATTAAGTAATCAAATATAAACTGTGTGCGGAATTCCCTGCTTTTCAGCTGTCTGGCTTTAGGGCAGCACATCTTTATGTCTTTGTTTTACTTTTGGAGATAAGAACAAAAAAAAAAAAAGTGTGAATGGCCAGGTATCTTAACACTTTTCAAAATTAAATAGTGTGTTCTTATCTTTGTGTTTCAAAGTGACAGATTCTTTGGCCCAGTCTGTAGTCCACCATTTAAGATGGCTAATGCAGAAAGACCTTCTTGGCCAAGATGTCTTTCTTATTGGTCCTCCTGGGCCTCTCCGGCGATCTATTGCCATGCAATATCTGGTAAGTACATTGGTTTAAGTTCTTGGAGACATAGTCATTAATGTCAGTTAGTCATTCTTCTGCTAGCCAAATGGTAAAAGGTAGTCCTAGAAAATCTTACAGCTCGCTACTTAGGCGGTAAGTAAGTTTTTCATAAATGTGCTTTCCAAAGTTCAGTTTTTGTTGTGGACGAATAGAAAGTACAGACATTTTAATACATGTTTTTCTGCTTAAACTCCGGGGGGTGGGGGGGAAGAGTTGGAAAACTGTGTTGCCATATGCTATCACAAATGGAGAAACAGTTTGTTCTAGGCATTATGTATGTTAGAAGATTAAGATATCTGCCTACTGTTACAGACAACAGATCGTTTTTGCTTCGTTATATTAAAAAAAAAGCCATGAAGGAGAGGATTTGGGAGAGGACTGTTCTGAGTAACATTTGGGAACAGTTACCGTGACTGATTAGAAAGAGTAGATATGTGCATGATCCTCTCTTGGAATGTGGGAAGGACTTGCCTACGTCCATCTGCGTGAACCGTGGCAGCATCAAGTGCAAAATTTCATTTTTAAACTGTCAGTGCCCTTAAATGATCAGGGAGATGGGGTTGTCTGCCCCAAAAGGAGATGTGGGTAGGACTTTGTCTGCCATGAGCTCTACCTAGAATCTGGTTGGGCAGAAGGATCACAAATGGAAGTGTATAAACAGTTGTCACAAAGATCAGCCATTCCTTTAAAAATCAAAAGATACTAATTCAAAGACTAGCTCTCAGACATGAAGCATACAGGAGAAAGCTGCAAGGATTTGAAATTTGGAAAGGAGAGCAAAGATTACTTAATTCCGCAAACTGGATATGCGACTTGATAGCTTGATGCATTCCTTAAAATAAATGAGAAGAGTTTGGTATAACCTAAAAAGAGGACTTAGGAAACACCTGATATCCAGGCATGGGACATGGAATGTGTCTTGTTATTTATACACCTGTTCGTATGCACCTGAGCTATATTAGAAAGACTGCAGCTTACAGTTTCAATGCCATGCGAAACAATTATGTGAGACGATACATGCTGTGGGCCCTTTAACGAAGCTATGTAAGCTTGGAAAACTTTTATCTGCTGTTGCTGAAAGCTACTACTATGTGTTCATACACAGGTCTAATTGTTGAAGAAAACTCTCCTGTATTTCACCTTGTTTTTTTCCTTTCATTATAAGAAATACAATTGTATCTACCTGCAGCATAAAGGAACTGGTGGCTTTGTAACCAATAGGCACTTAAAAAGTGGAAAGGAAATAATTTTCATGGGTTTTTATATCTTTGCTTGATTTTTTTCATACAACTATAGTTAAAATAGTTAAAAAGCTGCCTCTTAAGAGAGATCTGTTAAATATATCATACTTTTATTTAAGGGGTAAGGGCTAAGAACATTTCAGCATGAATCTGTTTCCTAGTAGAACGCATAATAACCCAGATATGGAAGTAGCAGGAACATCA
>VYZV01025743.1:7636-28859 GCA_013401275.1 Pandion haliaetus
AGGTCAGAAGTTCATTTATCAGATGATTTAGCATTTTCAGTGTCAGCCAGAAATACAGCACGGAAAATGCAGCTACTTTTAATGACTCGCTTTACTTCATAGAGACCCTAACATCACTGAAATCAGAAAACTATAATTTTTTTTTCCTATGTAAACAAGCCTATATCTTGCAGAGATCCCCCCAAATGCTGCAATATATTAGTATAAATGTTTTGTATCATTACAGAAAAAATAAAATTTGTTGAAAAGTCTTTCTACATTCTAGAATTTTTAAAAATAGGAACAGAGACTCATGTATGTGCTGGAGGGACTGTTCTGATGTATGAATCATTACTTCTAGAAATCCATTTAGGTACACATTCATATTGTCTTAAAGATCTTTTTTGATAATTAAATTTTGGCTTGAAAAAGAAATGCTACTAACTCAATGAGAAACTCGTGTTCTACTTCCTACCTGTTGTACCTAATATTCTGTGCCAACCATTGAAAAAGTAGGAAACCCTGTGTCCTTGCTGAGATGTTTCAAGACTTACACTTTTGAAAGATAATCATTAGTCCTTCTGGGTAACGTCCTGCATATGATGGCCTCATGAAGAACAGAAGTGACCTCAGGGGTCACCTGTACAGCCTAGATCACCTGAGCTAGTTTCACTCCTCACATTTAAGAGTGGAGAAAGAGAAGTCAAAGCTCTCTAGTAAACCAGTCTTGAGTAGTGAACAAAGAATTGTAGCTTTGCAGCTGAACAGAGCTGGTCAAACAAATAACCTTCAAATGTTATAGCAGTGCATGCACTTCTGTAAAACCAATTCTGGAATTACATTGACAAATGCTTCACGCTAGCAGTTAATATCTGCTACATATATCATTTCTACCCCGTAAACTTATAGGAGAAGACAATATCAAAGAGACCAGAATTACTCTGCAGATGGCGTAAACCCAGTTGTAAAATTACTGGACACATTCTGTTCTGCTGTGGAGAGTGAAATCCAGCCCTTCTCCTTTTCCAAGCAAGGGCACAATGAGTTTTTCAGAAATTGATTTTGTCTTGTTTCCCCAGAGCTCCTTAAAAAGTATTCCACTTAATGGTTTGGGGGTTGGTTTTTTTTTTTTTTTGATTGGTGATTTTTTTGGGGATATAGATGGATGGAAATTAGGAAAAGAATGAGAATTAAAAGTTCAATATTACCCACAGCCACTAGAAGTCTGAAACCTACTTTGTGCTGGGTATTCCTATCTTTCTGTCTCTTCTCCTCCCATTTCCTCCTTTATGATTGCTACTTTGACAATTGACCTATAGTTAATTATATGCTAATGTTATTTTGCAGTGGTTTCCATAACAATTCTGCAATGCTTAATATTTGGATATGTGTTCTTAGGCACCTTGTTCAGTAAAGTTGAAACACATGTGCTTATTAAGTATCTCTAATTTATTCTCTGATTTTAACACCATAATGATGGCTGACCTTTGTATTGCCTAACATGGAAAAAAGTTATATTTGCTGTAGCTACTTTAATAGTGAATTTGCATAATTTCAGCTTTTAAATTGTTTGTAAAAAGTAATTTTATCTTAGAATTTGCTGTTTTCCAAACCTCTAGGTTCCTACCTCACATTTAAAACATAGTGTTTTAAATACTTTCTGTTACTGCTTCTAGTAAAAGTATTCCTAAACATGCTTCCACTGCTTAAATGGTTAAAGTAACTGCTGGCTTAAATGTTCTAGAAATAATTATACACCTATCATTTCTATAGGTCACCAATACTAAGTCCTGTATGTATCTCTGAATCTTCATTCAGCTCATTTTATTGGGGTTTGGCAAATGTTATTTTCTCATGTCAGGATATTCTGACTTGAGTAATTACTGGTACAATTATAAGCAATAATAAAGCTTCACAATAGGCTGCTGAAAGAAAAAAAGTATTATCCTTGTTGAGTAGTGTATGAGAAGAAGGCATATGAGACATAGTATTATTTTCATACATTTTCTTAATCACTGGTGAGGCAAAGGCTTGTCTGAATAATTATATCTCAGTAGCACTAAAACCAGACAAATGTTGTTTATGACATCCTAAATTATTTGCAGAACATTTTTATAAGTTTTGCTGCAATTTGCCTTGAGACATTACTGTGACATGGTTGACTAGAAGTTTCTTACATAAAGAAATTTAAACCATTTCTGTGACTGTATTATCTTGCAATACAACATGGCCAAGTAGCTAAAAGTCACATAGCAGAAAAAAAACCCCAGGCAAACAGCTGCCCTGACTTAGATGTATATCTAATTACTAGATCTCTCAGTCAGCGTCCTCCAAACAGTTTTAACAGACACAATTTTCCTCCTTTGGCTCCTGCTCTGCTTGGTTCCAGCCATAGAAATCTGTTCCTGATCAAAACATACAAATTCCACATAGATCACCAGTGGAGTCAAGTAACTACTTTAGGTTTGGCCCAGCCTATTCATTGCGCTCATGCTTATTTCACAAAACAAGCAAATAGCTATTAAAAAGTACTTCAGTTTGTTTACTGCTTTCTCTCTGGATCTAATTGACTGGATTAATCCCTGTGCATCTGCTACCTGTTTTCAAACCTCTGACAGACCTAGAATCAGAAGTAAAATATCCACCAGGAAGACCAGCACTTTCTGACCCATCTCTCCCAGTTGCAAAGCTCTCCCCTGCCTCACAGCAGCTCTCAAGGTGCAGAATTTGTTTCAAAGAAAACCTCAAACCCCTTGCAAAGCTCTAGGGCAAACAGCCCACAAGTGCATCAAGCTTTGCAACCTCTAGGTAGGATCCCAGTTTTTCGGAGAGCTCCCAAATAAGCCAAGAGCTTATTCTACTTGCTAGAAGGAAAGCTTTTTCAATCCTGAATAAGCCAAATCGAGCAGAATGGAAATTTGCAGCAGCGTCTCCTGCAGGGCAGCACCTTTTGTGAAGTTTAGGGAAGTTTTCTGAGGGGCCAGAGTTCTTAGTCGGTGGGTACTTCATAGAAACACGCTCTTCATGATGACTGACAGCACAGCTTTCCACCAGCTGCAGTTTACAAGGTTTTCAAGGACAGCAAACATTCATCTCCATGTGGGCAATGCACATTGTCTGGGGGAAATGAAAGTCTTCTAAAAAGTATTTCAAAATGCATGCTGACATGTCTTAATGTTATTGTTGCCGAAATCCGGAATAAAACTCCTTAACAGCAATGAGAAGTTAAGAAGCAGGCACTCCTTTATTGCAGCGCTGGGCACACGGGGGATTGCTCCACCTATCGTGTGCACCTGTTTACTCTAATTGTACAGGTCAAATACACATCTGTTATACATATTCATTAAGTTTCTGGGAAATGTTATACATAATCATCAACTTTCCAGTAAATCATTAGCATATGTATATGTCTCTTCACGCAGGCGCAGCAAAGGTCTCTGGTGGTCTTCAGAAGCCCTCTGGTGGTCTTCCATAGTCTTCCTCACTTGTCCGCTTCTTGACCTCTCTTAGCTGATTCTGCGCAGTATAATTCTCATCACTATCTATATTAGTTTGCATAAAAATGTATACTATGTTCTCTTTTGAAATCTAACCTTTTCAGTGATTGGTCTTTCAGTTACACTATCTCAGTAACACTGTCAAGTTAATCCTTGATATCTAAATCAAGATGGGAAAGGTAAGGGGTTTCCAAGAAGCAAATCTTCTTGGCTTCTTAAAGTAAAATATAAATCAACGATAACCAGCTAAGACTTACAGTACAGTACTGCACATTCTTTAAGTTCTTTAACTACTATAGTTACACTATAACTTTATATTCCTAAGATTTTAACTGTAATCAAACCATCCTAACTTTTATATAATCAGATTTGATTTCTTTATCAAAATATATGTAACATAAATCTGTACATTCTGAACTCAGATATGTAGCACTTTGTTTTCAGACTCTATTTCTCCTGCAGTCATTTTATTTGTAAATGAGCACCTGTAGGAACAAAACATTATTATTTATAACTTGGCTCTCTGTCACATAAACCAACCTTCTGCCAAATGCCTCACAATACTATGCAACAAAACAAAGCAGCTAATGCTGCAAATCTAATTTTACCTAATACATGCAGCACTAAATGAGGTTCTGGTCATGGCTGGTTTTACTTCTCTGCATAAGCTGCATCAAGTCACTTGGCCCTTTGGTTTTTTCCCCTCTTCTGTACAAGCCAGAATAAGAAGGCTAATATAAACAGAGCAGAAGTTCAGATTAGAACTACAAGTAGTCCCAGTATTTCAAAACTGAGCAGTTTGAAATGCTGATGCTTTGGTCCAGCTACAGAATAAAGCACAGCACTGCATTGTCATATTCTTGGAACTGCAATTATCTCAGCTGCATTAGGAATGCTTTCTGGTGAAGTCTTGGAAAGGCTCACTGGGAAATAAATTTCTTCTGACTTGAAGAAAATGGTTGGCTTGGGAAATTTTTCTTTCAGGAGAGAAATTAAAATGTAGCCAATGACCACAGTGTGAGCAATTGAGATTCAGAAACATTCTGGATGAGTCCTGGAACAAATTGGCTGTTTGTCCAACCTGGACACAGTTGGCATATCAGCTGGTTTGATGGTCTCCTCTTCTGACCAAATCCCACTTTTCACCTGACAAACTGGAACAGGTTTCTCAAAATTGAAATGTTTCCCCAAAAAACCACAACTAGTAGAATCTGGAACTGCTTATTGTCTCATATAAATGACACGAAGTGTACAATTTTGTCTATTTTATAAACTACCCTGAAATGCTTCTGAGAGCAGGTCACATGGTAGTTAAATCCAGTAAATATATAAAGTCCAGAATAAAATTTGGTAATAAACTGTCTGGTGCAGTCAGGCTGCATCAAGGCATGCTCACTATCACAGAGTCTTTCTATCTAATTCTCTGTGTGGAATAAAGAAAATGGAAGACAAAACCACTCCCTTCTTCCTAGGAAATGTAACTATTCTAAGGCAAAACTACTTAATTAACATGCTTTTCTCTGCAAACCTTGCTGCTGTTACTTGAATACAAATGCCAGTTGTCTTGGGATACCAACATCTCTTAACAAAACTGAAGTTGACTGTGACATTTCAGGGAATGCTTATGTAAATTTTATCTTCACAAAGAGCAAGTACAAAACACAGCCTCTCAGTTCAAATACAAATAAAACCAAATAACCTAGAAGTAACATGCTGTTACTGAAAGCAGGGAGTTAAAACAGGAGCTTTACTGTTAAGTCATTTGTGATACAAAGGTTATTGATTAGCAGAGTCTGACTGTGATTTGTTCAACCAATAATAAAACTTTATCTTAAAGCAATAGGAGCCCCTAGTGCTACAGCTGGAGCCGATAGCATTGGGCTGCTGTGCTGTAAAGAATTTCAGGGGAAAAAAAATGTCAAGCAAGTTTCTGAAAAGCAGCCTCAGCCTGGTTTTCTTTCTCCAAACCTAATCATAATCCTACTTAATATTTCACTCTGAAAATCTTGGCTAAATGGAAATAATTTTATTCCAGTTCAACTGCTACAATGTATTAGTATTACCCCAATATTGGTAATTGGCTTTTGGCAGCCTTATTACAGCTTAGGCAATCTTGTAAAAAAGATAAATATAGTACAAAACTTAACAGAGATAGGTGGAATTGAAATCTTAAAAAATTGCAATCATAAAAATGGAATCCGTGTATATTTAACTAACTGTACTTTGTTTTACTTGTGTCACTGGGCTCTAAATTACTGGAAAATTCCCAACATTTTCCAAGTTAAGAAAACATGACAAACTACATATATCAAATATTACTTTTTCTTGCTGTTTTTTGTTTTTTTTTTTTCTGGCCAGGAAGTCACTGGCTGCTGAATCAGTTCCTATTGCATTATCTAAAGTAAAGCTTTCTTTCATTCTAGTCATCACAAAGGCAAAAGTTTGAAATAGGTTACTAAGAAATTGCCAGTATATGATATATTTGTCACACTACTACTAATTTCACAATGACCTATGATGACATAGTGCAGTCGGATTACTACAAACCATTAGGATTAGAAAAAGATCTCATTAAAAGTTCTTTATAAAGAAGGCAGTACTTTTACAGAATAACAAAGTAGCAGCTTTTTCTTTCAAAATAACTAGTCAAATATTCTTTTAGGAAACTGTGATAAATACCTGCAATTTAAGCTTATATAATCCCTCCCTGATTGACTGTTATGAGTCTCCATTTGTCTTGTAAACTGAATACTTAATCACTGTGTTCAAAATGACATTAGGTTATTACAGTTTTCAGTATGTCTAAAACAAAAAGTTATTAACTGGCTGATTTGCAAGCCTGAAGGGACTTCAGAATGTGTGTTAAGTAATCCATCATTTATATTTCAGGATTATGGAATTGGCTCCATCTGGCTCTCTGTGGCTTACAAAACAAGCTGCCAGTAACTAAAATTTCCACCACTGATGGCTTCCAGAAGAATTCAGCTGGAGAAGGTGTGAAATGAGCAGAAATGCTGCTTATCAAATTTTAAGAGATGGATGCGAAAAAGTCTGTGTGCTTCTTGTGAGATTCGGGGGAATTTAGGCATGCAAATCATAAAATCTGATCCTGGGAAACTCTGGCTTACCTGGTGCTTAGTCCTGCGAGGTCCTTACTCTCACCATTTTATTCTGATGTTCCCCAAGCAGTTGGAGATGTGCTGCTGAGGATGGCCCATCTGGGTGAGGAGGAGGAGTTCAGCACCCAGTGCATTCCTGCCTGGCCAGGTTATTCCTTCACCTACCAGCCCTTGGGGTGGCTTCCTAAGAGCCCACGTCACTTATACCAACTGGACGAAGTTTGTTGCAAAAGACAACAGCCATTGTGTTTAACACGTAGATGAAAGTGCCAGTGCTGTTTGTTTGTAGGACCTACTGGCAAGCAAAGCAGTGGTCCCAGCTGCAGGAGAGGAGGTCCTTTGTATCCCTTGTACTCTCCTCTTGGCAGGTTAAAACTGGGACAAAGGCTCCTTTTTCTCCACTGAGCATCCAAACCACCAGACTGGGGGCTGTTTTGCACAGGGCATCCTCCAAGTATCTCCTTGTGAAGCTGTGAAGAAAACTGTCTGCAACTGCCTAAAGCAGGGAGAAGCCCTGGTTTCTGGAGAAGCCCTGGGTTCTCACCTCCACTACAAAACCTGCTTGTGCATTTTCTCCAGAGGCCGTTTGTAGCAGCAGAAACCTCACCGGGGTGACCAGAGAGTGGCTGTGCCATATGACTCAGTGGTGCATATTTACACTAACCCGTGCTATCTAGGTTCCTGCTGGGAATGCCATACCTGGTTTATCCCAAAAGGCTTAGGGAGGGCTGCCCCAGAGCAGCAGGACATGGCCCCTTGCCACCCTGGGAAGGAGACCAGTTTAAGACTCGGTCCAACTATTGCATTAGTCATCCCTCTGCAGCACCACATAGTTCCCACCAGATAAGCACAAGGAGCTCAGCTCCGTAAACCAGGGTTTCAATTCCACTGCAGGGACCAGATATTCTAATTGCCTCCAAAAGCCATGATATTTTTAAGCATTTAGACTTTAATTACTTGTCCAGGGCTAGGGAGGATGAAATGCCCCTCTACAGACAGCAAGTGTGTGGAAGCCTTACTTAACTTGTGTATGACTTAAAATTGTCATCAGATTTCAAGTTGAATTTCATTCACAGGGGGATAGTGGAAGAGCTAAGTAAGAAAGCATACTCCAATTTCCCTGTTCTCCCATCTGCCCAGACAGACCAGGCTATCCATTCCATGTTTCTGTTTAAGTAATTATGGAGGCCCCACACTGTTAACTGATTTAATGAATATCCAGTTTTGCCATCTTTTTTAATTAATTTTTTGAGACATTGTTCTTGGTCAGGTGTAAGTGTGGCAGCAAGCCTGTTAATCAGCCAGGCATGCCAAAAAAACAGGTGCCAAAGGGATAAATAAAGGATTAAAAGCTATCCACCAATATGCCTACCTTCCCCCAGACTTGCCGTCAGAATCTCTCAAAACAATAGAGGGGGAAAAAGGGGAAAAAAAATAGGTATTTATTTTGAGTGTACTTTGTCCATGAGTTTTAAGAGATTTTCCCTGCTACAATATCTGTGCCTTCATAAATGATTTGGTTACTCTGTGAGATCAAAAAGTGGTGTCTGTTCATCCCTCGAGTCACTGAGGATAATGAAGGGAATCGAAGAGAAAAGATGAGGCATTGGAAGTAGGAGGGTAGTTTGTGTCCCAGAGCTATTTTGTTAGAGTGATCATCCTGCAGTACGCTTCAGAAATGACAAGCTGCTCATTGAATCCCACAGAAACTGAGACTGAAATCTCTTAAGATATCCAGGGGCTAGAGGATAAATAAGGCAGGGCCAGCTGTTACGTATAAAATGACTACCTGAGTAGAATACCAGCATTGTAAGCCCCAAACATCTGAGTGCCCGTGAGACAAGAAAGTGGTTCCCACTTCACCCATCAGTCAGCCAGCCTCCTGGCTAATTAATCCTTGAAAAATGCATGCCCCAGGCATTTGGCAAATACCTGCAAAACAGGGTTTACGAGGAGGAACAGTCCCTACACAATATTCTTTTGAACACAAACCTGCAACCACTGGCACTGGGAACTGATAGCACAAGCCATCTGGACACGTGTAGCCTTCACGATCATAACAACCTATGAAATCTCGGCAAGGGAGATGATCTGTGGAAAGCTGATGGTCTAAAATGATGGCACTCAGGCGACGTGACAGCTCTTCCAGCCTCTGCTGCAAGTATGCACAGCTTCTCAACCCTCAGCTGAGCACTTTGGAAAGAGAGAAGCCTCTCTCCAAAGCTGACAGCAGCAAGTTTTACTCAGAATACTGAGCAGAAGTAAGTCATCTAATGGAGGGTACCTGCTGGGATGCATCACACTTGTTTATAGATTGTAATTATTATAGGGTAACTGCTGTGCTTTTAGTTCTTGCTGATTTTGTTTTGACTCGTCTTCTCTGATTTACATGCAGAGCACAGGTCTCTAACATAAACAACAATTGTGTGAGTTATAGAAAAACCTTAAGTGAACAGCCTGTTTTCTGGTAAGTGAGGCTGTACTCAGGAAAGTATTTCTTACAGACAACACCATGGTATTCTTCAGCTTGCTTAAGAATTTTCTTATCAAATATGGTCATTTTTGCTTCTTTTTAATAAAAGATTACTGAAACATCAGTCCTTCAAACTGAGCACTGTGTCTGAATGTCAGCACTGTGATTTTCATGCTGACTATATTAATAGGATTCATACCATCGATCTGTGGGCACAGCTGGCCTTGGATGCTCTCGAGGTCTATCTAATCCTCACTCGACCTGTAATGCTCCAACATACTTTGGGGTAAGGAATAACGAAGACCACAGTACACAAACATAAAATAATCTGCCCATCTCCCACATCAGGTCTCATTTAGCCTGTATACTAAAGCTCTTATCCTCAAGGAATTGAAATCCATTCTAAAATGAATTCTTTGTATCAACTCTGGATGATCTATAGCAACTTTGTGGAGCAGGGAATACTTACACACAGGAAGGGAAGGCATGGAGTGAGCCTTGTAAGCTGCCTGAGCAGCAAGACAGTCTGAATTTAGAATAAATACAACATTCCTCATCATCGATCGCTCCATTCCTGGGAAAGCAACTTGCAAAGTCCTGATATTTTCCCTTTGCATCATCAGTACCATCACCAGGCAGCAATAATATTGTTAGCAGAGCTGTTAACCTTCTATGGCCTTGGCTTAATGGTGCTCAGAGCCAGATCCAAACAGAGCACAGCTGCCTGAAGCACAACCACACCAGAATTGAGGTGCTCAAATTCAAGAACCCGTCCCTGTGAAAACCCTTTTTCCCCACTGTAAAAGCCAGCACCTGCTGCCTTGCTGCTGTAGGTACCGAGGCTGCCCTCATTTGTGGGACTCGACGTGCAGTGTATTGACCTCCTGCGTGGGCACTGCAGTCCTGCTGCCACTTTCTTCCTTCCACTGGGCTGCAGCCAGGGCCAGCACTCGCCAGCCACTGAGGGTGCAGAGAGGGGACGTGATAGAGGCCTGTGCCACCTCCAGCTCAGCCTGCAGAGGTAGCTTTGCCTATCGGCTGGGCAACGGCAACTGGTCGCTGCCCCCACTAAGACCAGGACCAATGGGGAGAAGTCCCCTCTGCTTCTCCCATCTCCTGTTCCTGTTGGCACTGGCAGATCAACTGGCTGCTAGTAGGGAGTCAGATGTGGCCTTAAGCACAATATACGTGCGCGTGGGTAGCTACCTAAAGAAACTGAGTAGAAGCTGATTTTTCCAATCTCATATTTCCCCCCCATCGTAAAATTGGCTGAAGCTGGGCTCCTGTATAGCCGAGAAAGTCTCAGTGTAGGCCAGGAAGAGAGCAAGAGAACAAGAGAGAGAAAAGAACCTGCCCATGATCTAGGAAGAGGGTCTGTCCCTGGAAAGGGGGCAGGCAGCCCGTGCTCTAACCTACATGCCATTTTGCATGAGACAGCACATGGACAAAGAGTATAAACAAGCTAAGTCCCTTTGTGGAGTTGACTAGTGTTTTAAAGCACCAAGACTGCACACACAACCCCCCCTACTGGAATTTAGTTAATTTATTTAATGATGCAGAAAAGAATATAACCCCAGGCTGTGATGAATCTTCAGGCTGATAGATTTTATTTTGCTTAAGAAAGTGAGTGACATTTTTCAGAACTGAAGCAATTTTTAAGGCTCCCAATATACCTTTGTTTACTTCTTGTATTTAAATTGCATTAATCCAACTCTTGAAATTATATACATTCTGATGGAGAGCAATTGCCAAGGCTGGTAACTGGCTGTGAGCCATTGCTTGAGAGAACATAAAGGGCTGGACATGATCTTTGGTCTGAACCAGTGCTACCAATCAAACCACTCATGTGGTTGCCCACATCCAGACATAGCCCTTAAAGCATCCCTTAAATGCATCACTTAAAACTTTATAGTGTCTTGGCACTTCTCTGCATAACAATCAGTCAGTAGCTCTTAAAAGACATTTGTATCTTCCTAGAAGTTAGGCAGGTGGGATTGTAAAAAACCAAGTAATGGTGGTCATTGTCCTGGGTTCAGCTGGGATAGGGTTAATTTTCACAGAAGCCTGGTAGGGGGCACAGCCGGGACACCTGACCTGAGCTAGCCAAGGAGCTATTCCATACCATGTGACATCATGCTCAGTATATAAAGGAGGAGGGGGCTGGTGGGGTGTGAGCTTTTTTGGCTCTCAGTGGGAGTAGTGGCAGGGTGTTGGGTGGTGAGCAGTTACACTGTGTATCACTCGTTTTTTGTATGTTCTTTTATTAGTACCGTTGTTGTTGTAAATCCTCTCCTTGTTTTGTCCCAGTAAACTGTCCTTATCTCAACCCACGAGGTTTCATTTCTTTTTTCTTTTCTTTCTCCTTCCTGGTTCCCCTCCCCATCCCACCGGAGGGGGGAGGAAGGGGTGAGTGAGCGGCTTCGTGGTGCTTTGTTACTGGCTGAGCTGAAACCACGACAGTCCTATATAATGTTTTATTGCTACTACTAATTTTAATTTGCTATTATTAATTTATATTTAATGTGTAATACTGTTGGCAAAATAAAAAGAATGTATGTGTGGTTAAGGCAAATACAGTACCTCAGGTCTAAGTCCCTTTAAACAGGACTTCAGAGCCTGTGAGGTTATTTTTAGCCAACCTTGACTAAGCATTCATCAGTCATTTTTTTACTCAGTTGTAGACTGGTCTGGCTTTTCTATCTCACTCCCTTCCTCTCTCTTTCTCATGCCAGATTATGCTAGTTTCTCCTCAAACTTTTAAAATTTATCAGCTCCCTCACGCGTCTTGCATTTGAAAATGAGGCTGAAAAACACATGGAAGCCACACTATCTACTCTACTGCAGAGGCCGGTCGTTTCTGACTCGTCTGTATCCACTGACTCTCTCTTTGGCAAGAGTCAGCTTCACCTTTGAGCCTCACACTGTGAAAGCTGTGTCTGTCACTTCCTTGTAAAGTATGTATTTGCAGTTGTTGGCTTTGCTTAAATTAATGCATTACACTTGAACTGCAGAGAACTCATACTGTGTATTTTGTCTCCCTAAGCATTATTTGGCATTATAAAAGACAATACAATTTATACTGCAATTAAAAAAAAAAAAAAAAGAGGCTATTGATTTGAGCTTCCATTAAGCATAAGCCTGTGCAAGAACCAATGCTACTACTGCTTTCAAGTTTGAGCTTTTCTTCTAACTGTAAAGAGGACCAAGGAATTAAAACAACTACAGAAAAATAGGCAAACCCAACAATCACTCCTTTGGCGGTACAGCATGTTGCTGTAGATTTCATGGATTTTGTTATACTGCACCTGCTCATCCAAGGTGGCAATATTTATAGTGAGATTTTGAGAAGTCTATTGTTCTAATTAAGGACTGTGTTCATAACTGAACTGGTGACTCAAAAACACCGAGCAAGATGTTTGTGAGATAGTCTGATAGTAGTTACCAAGCTTTGTTTCCACTTCCCTCACTGCTGCACTCTGAGAACTTTGAAAGGAAAAGGAGAAAAAGGAACTTCACCAAAGGACAAAAAAATGCAAACCATTAAAAAAATAGCATAATTTTGAAGAAAAGGAGAGTATGGCTTCTTTAAAACCAAAACACCTTATGATGTGAATTGTAAATTAATGTTCATTCTAAGTTGTTTGCTCTCCATGTAGTCCACGCAAACCCTATGCACCATCTAATTACTATTTGAAAGAGTTGGAGAGAGTTTAAAAAAAGTACATGAGCCCTGGGCTGCTCCCTTGCAGAGAACAGCATTTGTCCCAACAAATATTTGTTTTCTTTAGGCTAAGATGATTTTTGTAATTAGAAGGAAAAAAAATATTAGTGATCTCAAAAAGATTCCACAAAAAACAAGTACATTCTAGTCTTTTCAAGCACTTTAGTTCAGTCTCACTACTTTTTCTTGCTCAGAAGATGGCAGAAATGGGGGAATGAAGAATTGTGATTCTTCTGGTCATGTTCAACATGGTGTGGCTACTATAAAAACACTAGGTCTGATTAGCAATAGTATAATAATATAGTATTAGTATACATTAGTATATTCCCCCTCTTGGGAAGGAAGAAAAATTCTGGAAGAGAAGCCCTCACTCCATTGAAATACAAATATAATAGAATGCAGATCATACTCATTTCTTAGCTGTTAAATAAATGTCTGAGTTTCTAAAGAGGCTAAAAAACTGTCAGCATTCTGGAATAGCAAGGTAACATAGCCTTAAATGAAAGAAAGGTGGTAGAGAAACAGGGTCAGTAAAAAATGAGAGTAAATGTGAATGGTTTCTGAACCCCAAAAGACATACAAATTTGTACCTAATACCCCATTTCATGTTTTCACAGTAATCTGAGATACATCAACACAGCACTATGTAGAGGATGTCATCCAAATCTGGTCCCCTTTGGAAACATCCAACTTTGTGGCATGTTGTTAATTATTATGGGATAGAGATGCACTATTGCTAACACTGGTACTTTTCACTGAAAATCCTGTAGTATTTACTGTTTCACCTATAAAAAGCTGTTCCTTGGAACAAAGTGATTATGTGACTATCTCATTTTTAAATAAAAGTGCAGGCACTCATGCCTGTGTGTTAATGTTAAATGTTCAAATACAATGAAAAATTAATAACATATTTCTAGGGACTAACATTTTCCTATACTAGCAAGTACGTTCTAAGACTGGCTGTTCTTCAAGACTGTATGGAGCTACTGTAGCAAAATCAATCAAAGAACAGGTAAGGCTACAAATACAGTCTTCCTGGGGTCCTCTAGGCATAAGTGCCAAAACCTGGTGATTATTTAATTCACTAAGAAGTTACGCAAAAGTTGCCATCTTTGGTCTGCCATGACCTCTAAGGAAAGGTTTAATGCCTCAGAGGACTCTGTTCAGCACTTCTGGAGAGCAAACTTACACAAGGCAGTGGGTATTAAGTCTGGGAAAAGACCTTTAGACAGGTCTCTAAGTTATTTTGGTTTACAGTATTTTCTTCTTAGGAAACTGTCATCTCATCTCAGAGAGACAAGCATCCTTCCAAAACAAATAATGACTTAATTTCCCTGACTCATTGGCAAAAGTGGCTGAAATGGCAGACTGAAATGCAAGTGAAACTAAGAAGTCACAGTTCTCTTTTGAATATTCATTCAAACCATAAGCAAGCCAAAAAGTCCAGGCAAAGCTGTAAATCAGATTCTGATCCCATCAATATCAGAGCCACAATTCAATACTTCAGCCTGTGTAACTGGCATTACAATATAAACAATTCTCCTTTAATGGCAAAAGAAGCATGTTTTCCAGCAGAAATCTTCACAGCACTCCTGTGATATGGACAGGGCTTTGTAATATTGCTAAGTCAAGACTGCTTTCCAAGGGTGTGGTTTTTGTTGCTGTTTAAAAAGTTTTTTGAACGCTTATGGCTTCATTTGTGATCTTGGACCTGTGAAGGATAATAGGTTGGGAGAGTATCACTGCAGACAGACAGCTCCTCAGTTCCAAGCTTCAAGTCAGCCTGCATTGCATTGGATTCACCCTTCAGTGCTGTGCAGTTTCTCAGCTGCAGTTCTTTGGTGAAGCAGAATTCAATCTGACCAATAGTTTGTGCTTTTTCACCCTAGAAACATGAGGGATGAGATCAGCTTGATGGGGAGAAGAAAATAAATCAACTCTTCATATATATTGCCTTATCTATAGAATACAGTAGTGCTTATTTGTATATTTGCCACTTGAAAAATATGAAGGAGACAGGCCCTAGAGGCATCCACTCTGAAAAACTTACAGTATGTACTTGTCTTTAAGGAGCAAGCAGTCAAGGAAACATGTTCCAACAACATAATTCAGTAACAACATGGGGAATCTGCCTAACTAGTAAGTCTCATTATGAAATGCTGTGACACAGATTATCTTACTATTTACCAAATCTGCACAGTACACAGAAGCTGTTCACCTTAATGATGAGCTCTGGCTGAACTCTGTGAATATTGAAGGGTATGTGTGACCTGAACGCCACCTTTCACCAACCCTTTTGTAGCAGGATGGGAACTGAGGCAAAGAAAATTCTCCAAAAAGGAGAAAAGAATCTTAGTTTTATAGTAGCTTTTACTGAAAAGAATACAGAAGCAAGCTGTCAAAAGCAGCAGAAATGTCATTTTTGGACTACAGGACAGACTAGGAAGAAAAATATTGGACGTTTATTCAGCCAGGCAGGCAGGCATGGAACCCTTTCATGTGGGGAAGAAGATTATACAAAAATCGCCCAAAATGCTCAGGTGTGACAAAGTGCATGTGGAAAAAAACTGGCTGTCAAACCACTAAGCAGGACAAAAATATATGTACAAGTCAAAAGTAACTGTGGTAGAGGTTTTTTGTTACTGCTTTGGTTTAGTTTTGTGGGTTTTTTTGTTGTGGGTTTTTGTTTATTTCAGTTTGGGTTGGTTTGTTTGTTTATTGCAGTTTTGGTGTTTTTTGTTGTTAGGGGTTTTTTGTTTTTTTTTTTTTCTTTTTTTTTTAAAGAATCTTAAGAACACAGCAAGTGTATAATATGTTTTAAACATCAAAGTACCTCCATAATGCACTCCAGGCATCAACAAGGCTGGAACTCTGAAAAGGGCTATCTTTAAANTTTTGTTTTTTTTTTTTCTTTTTTTTTTAAAGAATCTTAAGAACACAGCAAGTGTATAATATGTTTTAAACATCAAAGTACCTCCATAATGCACTCCAGGCATCAACAAGGCTGGAACTCTGAAAAGGGCTATCTTTAAAAAACTAGGGTGTACTTTTTCCTTTCTATTACCCATTAGCTTCAGCTGTTAAGCACAGGAGACTCAAGCTGTAAATTACCTTCATTTAATTTGAGCAGTAGCCCAATTGTACTAAAAGCAATGGCAGAACTACAGTGAATAGAACTAGAAACTGGGGTTTGTGTTAGTTAGCTCTGTATTTCTTCAACAACAACAAGTGGTGGGTGAGTGTGCAACCCACATTCAACTCATATTCCCTTGTTGCTTAAAGTAACTTAAAAGTACATTTTAAAAATATTGTAACCTAGAATTCTTTTTCATGTGAAGAAACATCCGAGTATAAAAACCTCAGAGCACTTCTAAAGCAAATGAGCTGACAACACACAAGCTATTAAACTCCAACAGCAACTGTATCTTGGCAAGTTTTCATACAATTGTTGTCTCTGTATGGGCAATAGGTCTGCCAAGTGTTTTGTGGCAAACCACTGGTATCAAGCTAAGATAATAAGGAACCACTTATAAGAGGGAAAGCTATCTTGTGGGTTTGGTTTTTTGTTTTCTTTTTGAATAAAAACAGGGTAATCCAGCTGAAAAAGGAAAGAAACAGCTATGCAGCCTACCCATGTAATTGTTCAGAATACTATTTTGTTCCTTGAAAGGCATTTTTGGTTCAGGTATGGTGACCTGTATTTTATGCTACAGCACGCTGTCTCTGTGTACCACATTCTCTACTGCATCATGAAGCACAGTACAATCGTTGGCAAGGAAAAATAGAAAGAAATGGAAATTTTAGACACCATTGGCTCAAAAGGAAAAACTATAGCTATCCTGAACCACAGTGTAGCTCAAAATGCCTTTTTGTACCTCCTCAGGTACAGGCTTTTGAGAACACCCTCAGAAACAAGCCTTTGAGCTGCTTTATTTCTGGAGGATTCTGTCCATTGAGTAACTTCTTTATGCAGAACACAAGCCACGCCCAGGAAAGGGAAGACTGCTGTTGACAGGCAGTACCCTTGTCAAGGCTGACAATCTCTGGCTCCATTCAGCTCACTCTTGTTGGTTCTAGTAATTTGCTATATGGCAATTAAGCTTTAGCAGGAGGAGAGGAAAGTACTCAGCTACAGCAATACCTCTAGCGTGGTACTTAAGAGCATTTATGCAAGACATGCAGGTTCAAATCTTTTAAGACAGAGAGGCCTTTAAAACCCAGTGCTCCCACTTTCTGGGTAAGAATACCAACAGTAAAGTTACTAGGTAAAGAATGGACACTTCCTCCACTAAACAATATTTCTGCATTAAGAAAAGGCTGTGGCAACAGTAACATAAGCTGCAAAGTGGTGCCAGTATGTAAGCAATGTTTTTATGAACTCAACTCTAAGAATTGAGCAATGTGTAATCTGCAAAGAGCTATACACAAGGAACACCTAGACCTAAGTTTCACCATCCTGAAGATTTTTCACTCTATTTTTGCTTTTGTTTTTTTGATAAAAAAAAGTGGGGGTTTTTTTGGTTGGTTGGTTTTTTTGTTTGTTTTTCAGTTCTGGGGGGCTTGGAGAATGTGTATTTATTTGGGGTTTTTACCTCTTCTGGAGGAAGACATTGGATCTTTGGCATTACACCATAAAATCTTGTAAGAGCTTCCTTTATGGCAGTCATCTGAAGAATTAAAAAGCTTATATAAATTAATAAGTCACTAGTACATCTTCCAACAGCTCCTACACTTGTTAAGTTCACAAAAACGTTTAGATAAAGCACAACCTTAAAGAACTATGCAATTAAAAAAAGATCATTTACTCTCTAGAAATTACTTGACTCCTGCTGAAAAAAAGTACACACACATGATTTTGTTTTATAAAAGATTGCCTCTTACCTGGTAATATGAACTGCTTGGCTTTATCCCAGCTTTCAGGAGACAACTGAAACAAAGATAAAATATTTTTCCATGGTTTCTATATGCAAACGTAACTTCATAATCATTAGGTAAACAGATAATCTTAGTGAGAACTTGGTAAGCATTACAGTGATGGGGAGCAAAGGAAACTTGTCTTCCATCCTCTGACAGGCCTAGGAAAGGTTCCACTTTTCTGAAAGGCCACTTCCCATTCAACTTGGCAGGGTCAGGAAGAACCCTCTCCCTCACCTTAATCTGAGGAGCTGCGAGAGCCCAGTCTTCAGACACAGCTCGGGGAAAGGGCAATATCACGTTATTTGCTGGACCTTCAGAAAGCTCTGTTGAGTGCCAGCTAGGGCATGCAGTTTAATTGCCTCTTTTCCCCTGCCTTGAGCCATATGCCTGTGCTTGGGCCACCAGGAGGGGATGGAGGCAGACTTGTGAGGCTGCTCTCAGCATCCTCATGTTCTAACACAGGGTGGGCTTGCTGGGGTGGGAGTCGCACAGCACAGTGGGAGAGGGACATGGTGCATGCATCTGGAACAACATTAACATCAGCGCAGAAATATTTCCTAATAAGTATGTTTTTGAAGAGGAAAAGTTGTTCACATAAGAGAAACAAGGTAACTCAAGAACCTCTAGCCTATATACCCCTTCCAAGTTGACAAGACGACTAAGGACCCAATAGGTGCCAAGTCTGTAAGTCCCAGCTTCTTCCATAAGGAGTGGGAATGCCCAGCATCTCACAGTGTTTAATCCATGAGTCCTGATAATGCTCAATGCTTCCAAGGTCAGCTTCTGCACAGCTGAGTTTTAACCCAGTTGACTAAAGGTGTAGCTGTTTATCATAGTCATTTTACACTGGATATAAGGAGGCCACAACTTATTCAAATATAAATGAAGTACAATGAGAACATTAGCAGTCTTTATTCTTTTCAGTAAAGATTAATTTAAGTATGTTCATTTCTACAATGGAGAATATGCTCTGAGCAATTAATTTCAACATGTTTCAGTCTCTATTCTTTTTCGGTGTTACACATGCTGATATAGAGTTACATAATCGGTCACTGTGCCATCTGTAAAATGTTTTAGTCACACCATTACAGCTACTTAGGCAATTGACTTATCAGACATTATTAATTTTAACATTACATATGACATGCTCTTAAGCACTGTGTCTAGAAAAATCTGATTAAGTTCTATAAGACACCTACAAAAATAGGAGGGGAGGTGGAAAAAAAGACATATTTCCTTTGTGCATATGCAAAGTGATGAGTTTTTGTTACAAGATTCCTTGGACAAGTCGCTGAGAGAACACAAACAGGATTTTAAATTTTTTTTTTTTTTTTTAAGGTATGTTTCTAGACACAGAAGAACTTATTTCCTCTCTCAGATACTGTTGTCTTATACAGAGACACAATTCACAGTCAACAAAACCAAGTCAAACATTCTCCCAGCCATACCAAGCATGATCAGGAAAGGACTCTGGCCTTCTGGCATTCACCTGCAGCCAGAATGTGTACACACAATGCTTGGATAAGCCACAACATTCCCGTCAAGATTTTGTATCTGGAATGGCCAGTGCTTTGGAACCATGAGGAGGAATCAGCCTCTAGGACAAAGCAAGAGTGTCACATTGGGGTTGTTTTAAAGGACAGCAAAGCGCTGCCTGCAGCAACTGAACACTGCCCTTCAGGACGTCCTCTCTTGCTGGTACCTCTCAGCCTTTTCCCAGGATGTTCTGCTTGATTTTGTCTGCAGTTTGTCCTTTCCTCTGTGCAGAGCACTGTCTTTTCTATAAACAAGTGTTTGGGCCTCAATATGACTCAGAAGTGTGGGCGGTTTTGTCACTTGATTTAGAAGTTTACAGGTACCATAGCTTTTAGTAGCAAGATATAGCCGATATAGCTTCTCAAAATTTACTGCTCACATTGTCTAAAATGATGCTATGAAGAACGCTGCTGGCTTAGCAGACTCTGAAGTGACCAGAAACAGGCTTCTCAGCGTAGACAACCCTTCCTCTGAACTCCAGTACTGAAAATAATTTATGCTAATACTCATTTCCCCTCTGCCATCAGATTTTTAGACTTTTTTTTTAGGCTAGATTTGAAACTTCTAGAAACTGTCTGAAATAAGAGGCAGACCACTGAGTCATTTACATACCTGTTAAGATCAACGTGCTGGTAGAGTTCTAAGGCTTTACCAAAGTATTTCTTCTGAGAATTAAGGACTTGAAGCGTGGCTGCACAAGTGCCATGTTTCTCCCATTCATGTTTCCTGTAGGAGAAAAGCAAAACACAAGTTCCAGAAAACATAATTTGCAGATATATATATATGCTGCACAAGCTAGCCAATATACTTAAATCAAGCATCTGAAAGCCTACATGGGTGAAGTAGCACACTGCACTCAAAAAACACTGCGTGTGCAAAAAAGAAAACCAAGAAAGGTCATTCCCACTATTTCAATTACAGCAATATCTATATATTTTTTTAGTAGAATCATTTACCAAGAGATTTTGGACCTATCAGGAGAGTGAGTAAGAAGCCCAAGAAGTCCCTCATTATGGTCTCTAACATTAGACTAAGGAAAAATTCTTTCAGACAGTAAATTGTGTTAAAAAAGTATAAGTGAGTTGGCCTTAACACTGGCAGCTGGGGGATCACCACCAAAGGGATAACACTGTTCTCTGCTCCTGCCCCCCATCCCCCACCAGCTATCTTTTTAAGATTGGGCACTGCAAGGTGAGGAGATAAGATAGATACCAATGTGGCGTAAACCATTGCTTCATTCCAAAGCTGACTTAAGAGAACTTTGTGTCACAAGAATGTGACAAAACTTTATCAAGGTGAAAGTGCTGTTTGGGTGTTTCTTTAGATTAAGTTAGCCCAAATAGTTTGGGTGTTTGGTTTTTTTAGTTGTCTCCTTTGAATCAGCTTGTTTTTGAAATAATTAAAATGAAGGAATTTATGAAGTAAATACATATCGTGGTCTTATGATACAAAGGTCTCTCTGTATTACAGAGAGATGTTTGGAGGTCAGAATGATAAGAAATTAATATTTCTAAACTTTGTGTAAGTTTTAGTGGAGTCTTTTATGTTAAATGTACTTTCAAAGCACTAAAAATTTTTCAGAACTGAAGAGACTAACCCTTATTTTGGGTGGAACAGTGAAACTGCATAAGCTGCTAGGACGAGACTGTTGCCTCAACTTTTACTTTGGCCTGTGGCAGTATTTTCATAGGCCTGGCAGATTTTCAAGTCTTGCTTCAATTCCACCATCAAGTCATCTAATACCATGGAACAGAGTGCAAAAGAAAGCAATTCTTGCAATTTTATGGCAGACAAACTCAAATAGGACAAGAAATAGGGCAAAAGCTCAAAATATAGTTCTATCAGTTCTAACATCTATTGAGAGACTAAACAGTATAATCTTTAATAAGACCACCTGCGGATTTGGGGGTGGTGGGTTTTTTTTTCTTTCTTTTCAAATTTTCACAGCCCACTTGTGTACATCTGCTGAATTGATACCTAT
>VYZV01025743.1:36094-52296 GCA_013401275.1 Pandion haliaetus
AGGCAGAAAAAAAAAAAAAGAGAGGAAACTATACTTCCCTTTTTGTTGGAGAATACTACTGATAGTATAAGGAGATGTATAAATAAAATACTCATGTGGCAAGAGGATTTCAGGAGCTCAGCGAGTCATGAGATACAGAAGTGTATTTCAGTTTTACATCAAACCATAGGGTTTTGATTTCCAACAAAATGAGGGCTTTTTTTTTCAAGGAATCATGAAAACAGATAGATTAAGCCCTCAAAAAAAAGCATTAAACATCCTGGTACAAAACTTGATTTTTCCTTTCTAGGCTGAAATAAAAACACTCTATGATCATACCATAGTCCATGGATTGTCCAGTACTCTGGAGGGTCTTGACAATCATTAGCACTCATCTGTGGAAAACAGAGGTACAGAATATGTTATATGTGCCCAGGGATAACGTTTTCAGAGGAAAAAATAAAAGCTCATTCACTGGTGGTCCAAGGCTCTACTGAGACATGAGAAGTTTTGCTTGCACAAATCAGGAACTGGTGAACTCGTTACTTGAAGCTGGCACAGACTGTGCCACTTAGCAGAGAACAACTGGCATTAAAGTTTTGAAGCAGATCAAGCGAATACCAGGGGCATCCTGAACACACAGTGTAAAAAGACGACAAAGGACAGGTTCTGAGGTAATAGAAAGTAGCCTGATCCATGCTAAATGAATGGAGCTAAATCTGCGTTTATCATATTCCAGGTGGCAGCTCTCTGTATTTTTCTGATCATCAGATCTTTTCAAGGAGTGCAGAGCCATTAAAATAAAAACCGTCAAGAAAAACTATAATATTAGAGGAGCACAAAATGATCTTTCAGCATCTAAGAGTAGTTTTATTGTTGTATTAAAAGGGAAAAATACAAAGAAGAGATTAAATAGGTTGCTTATTCCAAGTAAAATAGTTAGAATATATTTTTAAAATATTTTGACTTGAGGGACAAGGGAATAGAGAGAAGAGGAAAGAGAGGAAAGACTATATACATTCCTACAAAAAAAAGGCCCCAGTTAAAATTTTTCATAATGCAAGAGAAATAGCCTACATATTAATTATTGTTTAGAGCAGAGTACATATTACTGAACAAAACAAAACAAACATGTTCACACAACAGAATACCATTACTGTATTTTTAATTATTATTCTGCTTAGTAATTACGGCTCTTTAGTGAACACTTTTCACCCCTAAATAACAACCTTCTCAGACCTTTTCCTCATAATAATAGCCTTCCTTTTTGGTTCTGCATCCCATCTTAATTATGCCATAATGCCTTTTACGTGATGCAAGAGCAGAGTGTAGAGAAGAGCAGAGAGAAGCCTGTAATCTCACTAATTGCCTTCAACATGCTACAGGCCAGTGGCAGCAAAACTGCAAGCTATGCAAAACTTTCTTGTTCCATGCCCATTTCCTTTCTCTGCTCTCTTGCCACCAATAATAGAAGCAATTAAAACTAGTGACAGCTTCTTTCCTGAAAGGAGTATTTTCAACAAACACACACTGCAAACGCCTAAACAATATTGCTCCTGTCATGACATAAGCTTTGTAAAGCTGAAAGAGTTCGGCTATCTAGCACAAAATACAGCAAATTAATAGCCAGCAGCTAATGCATGTCCCTGAAAAACAACCTGACAGCTAACCAGCTTGCTCAACTGAGGGTGGTAACAAGAACAGTACAATTGTGCTCCTCATCCAATCTTTAACCACAGTTCTCAGACATGCTAAAGGAAAGCCCAGAGTATTTTAAATTTGGAATCAGTTCTCCCCTATCATGGCACTAACCGTATTTGCAGTTTCTTCTACACATTTCATCAGGCTCTTGGTGTCACACTGTGTGCTGGCAGAACTGTGAGGTCAATACCACCTACAATACATTAGTTCACAATTTGCATGCTTTGCCCAGCTTCATTCAACCTACTTTTTAATTCTAGCCATACCATTTTTCCAATATTAATTTTAAATCAATATCATAAAATGAGCAAACACTAGTCTGAGAAGCTGGGTATGCCTGTGGTTTGGGTTTGTGTGTTGGGGTTTTGGTAGTGGGGGAAGGGGCCGCAGGGGTGGCTCCTGTGAGAAGCTGCTGGAAGCTCCCCCAGCTCCAAGTTGGACCTGCCTCTGGCCCAGGCCGACCCCATCAGTGACGGTGGTAGCGTCTCTGGGAGAACAGATTTAAGAAGGGGAACCTGCAGGGAGTGGCGGGATTGGAATGTGAGAGGAAGCCCTCTGCAGATACCGAGGTCAGTGAAGAAAGAGGGAGAGGAGGGGCACCTGAGGAGGCTGATGGCCCTGCAGCCCATGGTGAGACAGCAGGCTGTCCCCCTGCAGCCCATGGGGGTGAACGGTGGAGTGGAGGCTCCCGAAGATGGTTGTGCCTCCATGGGAAAGCCCATGCTGGAGCAGTCTGTTCCTGAAGGACTGCAGCCCTTGGAAGGGACCCACACTGGAGCAGGGGACAAGTGAGAAGTCCTCCCCCTGAGGAGGAAGGAGCGGCAGAGACAAGGTGTGGTGAGCTGACCCTAACCCCCATCCCCTGTTCCGCTGTGCCGCCCAGGGGGAGGAGGTGGAGAAACTGGGAGTGGAGTTTAGCTGGGAAGGAGGGAGGGGTGGGGGGAAGGTGTTTTGATATTTGGTTTTACTTCTCATTATCCCACTCTGATTTGATTGGTAACAAATTGATTTCTTTTCTTCTCCCTGAAGTTGAGTCTGTTTTTTGCCCATGACCATAGCTGGTGAGTGATCCCTCCTTGTCCTTGTCTCAACACACGAGCTTTTCCTTCTATTTTCTCCTCCCTGTCACACCAGGGGGGTGAGGGGTGAGCAAGGGGCTTCCTGGTGCTTTGATGCTGGCTGGGCTTAAACCACAACACCCTGCTGCTTCTGCACAAACACTTTTTGGCAGCCTTCTTGATTATCATATACCGATTGCTGAAGGATTAATTCGACCTCAAGCAACCGTTGACTTGAAACAGAGTTACAAATGCGTATTTTGAAGTAGGCCCAGAAAGCCTTCTATATCTAGATTAATTTGAAAAAGGAACATTGTTTTCTCCTGTTTTAAAGCAATCTGATAATCAAACCAACCCAAATTAACCATACATATTTTATAACACTGAGAAAAGTGCCAGTGAGCCTTTACAGCACCCACCATGCTAAGAAGCCATGCTGCAGCAGAGAGATTTGCCTATTTGTAACAGCAAGACATTGGACAAACAGCAGCTTCCAGAAGTGTGGAAGCTCCTTTCATCTCCAAAATGCCAAAAAGTGAAACACCATCCAACTGTCATGGAAGTCTTACCTGTAGAGCTGCTGAAATTACAAATCCTGTGGTATAGCAGCTTGTACATAGGAACGGGTAGTGCTACTGGATCACATACAGATACCCCAAGTTTAAATAAAAAATCAGCTTCTGGGAAATGAAATATTTAATCCTGCTCTCCCTTTCAATCACACTGTTTAAGATAAAATTTAAGTGTTATTTTATAATGAAACATCATAACTGCTATGAAAAATCCTTGCTTTTGAGACTGTGGAGAGAGTTCACCTCTTGAGTTTCTCTCCCCGAAAACAGTGTGTAATTACTCCCTTCCTCCTTCCCCCCATGCCCTGGGGTAAAACCAATCAATGAATGAACCAAATTTATAAGGTTGCTGAAGAAATTTGGGAGGAGGGAAAAAACCCAAATTTACTTCTTGATGAACACCTCTCTATCATGAGCTGATAAGCTAAAACCTTTCATGTGTTTATCCTTACAGAAGATAAGACACCCACAAAAAAACCCATATAAACCAGACCTTATTCACAGAGAAGTTGGAGGCATAAATTAAGAGTTATTTTATGAGTTACATGGGCATTTAGGAAAAAACTTTTGTTCCAAAGTAGCATATGTCAAGAGCTGGACTCTCTTGGAGACACCTGGCTTAATATATAAAAAAAGAAATAAAGGCTTCCCTTTATCTAAGGAACTTTTTTATCTAATGCTAGATCACAATAGTGTACTGCCCTCACCTTAGTCACTTTAATTCTTTCTATATTATGTGACTACTTCTATTTTTACCAAACAAACAAACAAGTTTCTATTCTTCCTTTAAGCCTTTGCTATAAAATTACTGGCAAAGCCTGAAATTAGGAAAACCTTTTATCTCATATTAAAAAAATTAATTTTATCTGCTGCTTAACACTACATTCAAACCTGAATTCAGACTGTTCTGTTGACCAGCCTATTCTGTCATCTTTTAATTCTTTCATTTGATCAGCACATATGTACAGTAAAAGGCAGATGACAGCAGGGTTTAGTACCCATTTCTTTATCATCCTTCCCATTCTCAACAGAGGAGGAACTGAATAGCCTACAAACTTGCACCAGATTTACCCCATTTCACAAGGAAACACCCACGTAAGATTGTCTCTTTTGTAATCTCCAAGATGCAAAAGCTGCAATAATATTTATCTTCTTAAGTTCTTGAATTAAAACGCAACTCCATGAAAAGGGAGGGGGAAAGTCCCTCTTCTTGCCCTTGAGTTGCTCCTATTTCCATCTAACAGGATTCACATTAATTTGTGATCAGAAAGTTTAAGTGACATGAATTAGCCACATAAAGTTCAATAAATTGCACTACGGGCACCATTTATTACGGGAACATTAAATTCATAATCACTTGAGGTCTATGAATTTAGCTTGGATATCTTTGTAAAAGACACAGTCACTTTAGGTCAATTATATGGTACTAGAATTTCTAATCACATGACAAGGAAGAATATCTCTCTTCCTCCTTCACCCTTTCACTGCAGCAGTCCATAGTTAATCCTGAGATTATTATTGCTTCCATGATACTATTTTATTTTAATAGGTTAGTTTAGAAGATACGATTACAAAACACTTACTTTCCAGTTTAATTGTGCTGATCACACTCAGTATTATAAAGCACCAGAGGAACACATACAGTTCAAAGCACAGGAAGAGCTGGGAGATGTGTATTCTCAAATTTCTGGCATGCTGAACTGTGCCTGCTAAATTTTAAAACAGGCCTTTTAGGCCTTCAAAAGCCTCAAAAACTTTTTGAACACAAATACGCAAAACAGGCAGGAATTAAGATGTAGATCATCCACACAGCTATCAAGAACACAGTATGTAGCAAAGTAGTCTAGAATCAGGTTCCTTTATATAGGAAGCATAAACTAATTAGTACTTGCACACAGTAGTGTCTCAAAGGTTTTTTACATAAACGATGTGAGTTTTGCAGTTTCCTTCACCTAGCTATTTTTCCTTTCAACATCAAGTCAACAGTTTTAAACTGAAGAATAATATTAAAAATATTTCCTCCCTGAAATAATATCACTATCATATATAAATACACGGAACATGCAGAAGAATCTATGTACTTAAAAAAAGGCCACAGCTGAATTTGGTAACTCCTCTTACGTTAACGTTAGCAAAAAGAAAGCTGTACAGGCATACAGTTGAGATTCTGTTTCTTTATATGACTCAGTGATGTGAAACTGGGCAAAAAGGCACTTAGTATGATTTTAATTTCACTTTTTCTTCACTCTTTGGAATGCTTCTGTCTACCTCTTACTACAGAAGATCATAAGGAATCAAAGTGTAAGAAAGCCTACATTTTCTGATGCTTAATATCTTCAATTATTCATTACAATTTCACTGGAAGGTTATAAAGGTTATCTGTCAATTTACCAATGGCACTACCCTGGAATTAAGAGTAGTAGCCAGCATGAATACACAGTGGGAAAATGGGTTGGTAGGTTTTTGGTTTGTTTTTTTTTTTATTTTTTTTAATTGCTTGCACTTTGTTCATGTAAGCAAGGGCTTGCACTGCTACTGACTCAACGCCCACTCAAGCCAAGCACTTACAAACTCCTGAACACCAACACTCTGCTTGAAGTCAGTTAACTGTGATATTTACTCAACAGAAAATCAGACACAAATTGCATCAAATCCACCCTTATTCCGCCCCCCCCAAACAGGCAAACAAAACAAAAAAACCCACCCGTAACGGTGGCCACTGCTTGGTCTCAGTCATGCACATCTGACTTTTGTTATCGGTACTTCCCCTCCACATTTAACTAAAGTACATCTACTTTTCCTCAGAAATTTAGGCAGTATGTGACTTTTGCTGCTACTGCTTTTGTACATATTTCCAAAAATAGGAATGAGAAATAAAAAATTACCTAAAGCACAAAAAATAAGACTCTGATATTGTAATAAATAAACTTAAGTCTCTGAGAATCCAGACCTTTTTGGCTCCAGAGACATCTGCCTGAAACTGAAGCTTCTCTATTGTCCAGTGTGTCAGTTAATCTGATCACATCTTCCATTTTGAAGTACAGCACATTTTTAACTTAGCTGTATGAGAAGAGGTCTTTGAGTATTTCCAACATAGAAAAAATGTTCTACTTATCACATGGTAGTAGGTATTTAATAGCAAAAGGGACATAAGTAGTACAACTCTTAGCTGTGCTTTTGACAGACATATATTGGAAGGTTGGGTTCATTTTTGGTTCCCACCCCTCAAATACAGAAATGCTCAGAGACACCTGCCATAACAGCTTTATAGCCCTCCTTTTCCTGACTGAATGCATATTTGATGACTTATCATTAAAACACTGGAGCCAACATTACAAAGGTAAAACTTCTGGTGCAGCAAACAGTTCAAGTACTAATCTGCTGTCTTCAGTTAGACAAGGCAGGCAAGTCTCCTTACAGAGTCTGGTGAAAGTTTAGGCTCAAGATTACAACTAACAAGACATCACAAAATATGTAACAAGCAATTAAGGCTTAGTATACAGTATGTCCTACATTGACTATTATATCTGCAACGCACCACAATCCTGTCGTTTACTGCTACTCTGGAGTGCAGATCAAATTGCAGAAATTACACCAAGGTCAGTGAAGGCGTTTACAAAGATGTAAGGGCATAAGCAAGATTAAATGATTGATGGGCTTTGTTCATTCTGTTTTCAAACATTTATTGTCAAAGGCTACCTTTGTCAGGATAAAAGAGAACAAAACACAAAAATCTCACCTTACATACAGTCACTGGCCAATGATGAGCAAGATACAGCTTTTTCCAGGCATGAGGGTGGCTGCCACTGGAGAAAGACAGACAAATCTATTTTTCGTCAAGCATTTTAAAAAGAGCAACAGCTTCAGCCAGCAACATGATGCTTACTAGTATAACACATTCGTTATAGAGCTGGTTGGTTGTAGCTTCTATTGTAATATTTGAGAACTCCAAACACAGCAGGACCAAACGAACAAATCACATAGAAACAACGTATTAAGAAACCTGCTAACACCCCCAAAACTATTAAACAAATTCAACTCCCAGCATTCTATCTCCATATGTTTTCAATTACTTAAATATGGAAGAAACACATTTTCTGTTTTATATTGAGGAGACTGCTTACTGGCAAGCTTTTACAACAGTAAAAATAAAGATAGATTATTTAGGATATTAAAAATCTTCTAATTCTTCTTGATGGGTATATTCGCTAAAAAGAAAGTATACAACATTCTTGGGACTATAACTACTCTCCTAAAAAAGAAAGAATAGAAACAACCACAAGCAAAACAAGTTGACACTGCAGGAGATGCAATTTGATTTTGCAAGTGTCACCAACATTTAGATTAAACAAAAAAAAAAAACCAGAATAAAAAGTAAAGTAAAAAAATTGTATTGGGTTTGCATGGCAAGCTTTTGGTAGTAGGGGGGCTACAGTGGTGGCTTCTGTGAGAAGCTGCTAGAAGCTTCCCCCATGTTCAACAGAGCCAATGCCAGCTGGCTCCAAGTTGGACCCGCTGCTGGCCAAGGCCGAGCCCATCAGTGACGGTGGTAGCACCTCTGGGAGAACAGATTTAAGAAGGGAAAAAAAAGTTGCTGCGCAACAGAAACTGCAGCCAGAGAGACGAGTGAGAACATACGAGAGAAACAACCCTGCAGACACCCAGGTCAGCGCAGAAGGAGAGGGAGGAGGTGCTCCAGGCACCGGAGCAGAGATTCCCCTGCAGCCCGTGGGGAAGACCATGGCGAGGCAGGCTGTCCCCCTGCAGCCCATGGAGGTCCATGGTGGAGCAGATAGCCACCTGCAGCCCGCGGGAGGACCCCACGCTGGAGCAGGGGGATGCCAAAAGGAGGCTGTGACCCTGTGGGAAGCCCATGCTGGAGCAGGCTCCTGGCAGGACCTGCGGATCTGTGGAGAGAGGAGCCCACGCCAGAGCAGGTTTTCCTGGCAGGACTTGTGACCCCGCAGGGGACCCACACTGGAGCAGTTTGCTCCTGAAGGACTGCATGCCATGGAAGGGACCCATGCTGGAGCAGTTTGTGAAGAACTGCAGCCTGTGGAAAGGACTCATGTTGGAGAAGTTCATGAAGGACTGTCTCCCGTGGGAGGGACCCCACGGTGGAGCAGGGGACGAGTGAAGAGTCCTCCCCCTGAGGATGAAGGAGCGGCAGAGACAAGGTGTGGCGAGCCGACCCAAAACCCCCATCCCATGTTCCCCTGTGCTGCCAGGAGGAGGAGGGAGAGAGAAAAGGGAGTGGAGTGGAGCTGAGCTGGGAGGGCGGGAGGGGTGGGGGAGGAAGGTGTTCTGAGGTTGGTTTTTCCTTCCTAATATCCTTGGTTTTGATTTGATTTGTAGTAGATTAAATTGATTTTGTTTCTTCCCCAAGTTGAGCCTGTCTTTTGCCCGTGACCATAAGTGGGGAGTGATCCCTCCCAGTCCTTGTCTCGACCCATGAGCCTGCCTTTGGATTTTCTCCTCATCCCAACGTGGCCTGGGGAGGGGGTGGGGAGTGAGCAAGCAGCTGCGTGATGCTTTGTTACCGGCTGGGCTGAAACCATGACACCAGCTGAGGAGGGGCAGTGATAGAACGGCTTTGGTGGGCACCTGGCATCCAGCCAGGGTCAACCTACCACAACCATAAATCTCAAAAATGCTAACTTTATGATTTTACAGACACCTAACTCAAACACTACATTTTAAAAATGCTTACTATAGATTAAGAATTTTTAAAACATTTCATAGATAATCACTGTGCCACAGTCTTAAGGTTACCTAAGGAAGAACTAAAGAAGGAATATCCCATATTTTACAAAAGCACTTGTGTTTCAAGGACTCTTAGAAGAAAGAGATCTGTAACTCACAGAGGCATCAGTACTGTCTTATTCCTATGCAGTGGAAAAAGAAAAGTTTAAAAATTTTGCTCAAAAAGTGTTAGAAGCCAGTATCATGTCTTTGCCGCTTCTACAGAGGCATTTTTCAACAGTTTGAAGGTAGATAAAAAACCTGTTGCTTCAGACACTACAGCAGATACATTCGACCACACTAAGTGATTAAATAGAACAGCAAGTGGGAAAACCTAATCAACAAAAACAGAACTGTAAATTGTTCAAACTGACCGCTCTATGTGCGGCACTGTCAAAACAAATTGTTATTCTCTGGAAACTAATAGCCACATGTCCTTCATTAGTGCTCGCCAGAGGTTATATAACAAAATACATGAAAAAATACATGAGAAAGCTAATTCTTCTCAGCCCAAGGAAGTAGGGATACTCCCATGTTCCATCACATCTCAATTTTTCCCCTCTAGTTTTCCTAATATGCAATGGCCACATTTTATCTTAAGCATTCACATGTATATGTGTTTTTTAAATAATTTAGCAGAATAGCTCTGTAACAACTCAAGAATAGCCACAATGAAAACTATTAACACTTCTAACTGGTCTTTACTGCTGCTGTGGAAACCTGAATAGAATTCCCTAATACTGCAGAGCAGTTAGTTTCCTTGCTTTAAAAAAAACCTTGCTTAGAAAAATAGCATCTTTTATCTGTATTTGAAATAGCAGCTGAACTTCTGCTACGACAATCATGCCAAAACAAGTTCTCCTAGAACACACCTTTTTGGCTAAGGATAGGTCAGAAAACTGTTTATGAAACAGAACAAGTTTTAGAAACTTAAGCTCAGAACTGGAATCCAAGGAAAGCCATTTTCAGTATTGTTATGGGTTTGTGTGGCACGGTTTTCCTTGGTGGCAGGGGAGGGGGGCTGCAGAGGCGGCCCCTTTAAGAAGTTACTGGAAGAATTCGCCGCCCCAAAGTGTCGGATAAAGATAAAGAATTCGCTGCCCCAAAATGTCGGACCCACGCGCCAAAATGTCGGACCTGCCTCTAGGCGGGGAGTGACGGTGGTAACGCCTCAGGGAAAACATATTTAAGAAGGGGAACCAGTAGTGTGGGGGTTGGGAAAACCTGAGAGGAACATCGCTGCCGTCACTGGAGTCATGGAAGTGGAGGGGGAGGAGGAGGCGCCTGAAGAGGCTGATGGCCCTGCAGCCCATGGGGGTGAACGGTGGAGCGGAGGCTCCCGAAGGTATGGTAAAAACCGTGCTGAAGCAGTGTGTGACTGGAGAGCAGCCCGCGGAAAGGACCCACGCCAGGGGAGTCCGGGAAGAACTGAAGCCCGCGGAAAGGATCCGCGCCAGGGACGCTTGTGAGGAACTGCAGCCCGCGGAAAGGACCCACGTTGGAGAAGTTGATGAAGGACTGTCTCCCGTGGGAGGGACCCCACGGTGGAGCAGGGAACGAGTGAGGAATCTTCCCCCTGAGGAAAGAAGCGGCAACAACGATGTGTGGCGAGCTGACTCAACCCCCATCCCCTGTTCCCCTGCGCCGCCGGGGGGAGAAGGTAGAAAGCATCGGGAGTGGAGCTGAGCCGGGAGGGCGGGAGGGGTGGGGGGAGGTTGTTCTGATGTTTAGTTTCCCTTCCTAATACCCTTGTGTTTTGTTTTTGGTTTGTAGTAAATTAAATTGATTTTGGTTTTTTTTTCCCAAGTTGAGCCTGTCTTTTGCCCGTGACCATAAGTGGGGAGTGATCCCTCCCAGTCCTTGTCTCGACCCACAAGCCTGCCTTTGGATTTTCTCCTCATCCCAACATGGCCAGGCGAGGGGGTGGGGGGTGAGCGAGCGGCTTCGTGGTGCTTTGTTACCGACTGAGCTGACCTGAAACCACGACAGTGAATCACTAAGACTTGTGATGTAGTAATGACATAAATCAGAAACAATTTTGGGTCCTATAACACAAAACTGGAATCATCCCTATGGCATGAAACACAAAACTGTAATCATCTCTATGGCAACTGTTACACCGTATACTTTTTTAATATCTTTTTTTTTTTTCCTTGCTATTTTCTCAGTTTCAGTAATTTTAAATTCCTTTTCATACAGCATCCTAACTGGGGCTGTATCAGTGCCATGCAGTCTTTTGGTGGTTGTTGCATTTGGCAAAATCTGGGTTTGAATACGAATGGGCCATGGGGGAGCCCACACTCCAAGTCAGACCCTTCTGTAGTAAAAGCTCAAATTCCTATTGCATTATATTAGGAAATAAACTTTTCTCCTTCCTTTCAATGTTTTGGCAAGAGAGTGGTTAAGGGTGCTCAGTTCAGTGCTGAACTTCATATAATGGCTGCATTGTAGCTGGCTGGTAGCTTAGACACTGCACTGGGGTTTCTTGAATCCCCAGGACTTGGGCTATGCCTTGGCCATCTTGGCGGCAGAGGCAGCTCTAGAGGTAGGTAGAGTGCTGAACTGCACAGAGCAGGATAACTGGGGTCAAAAAAAGGGGAGATATCCCTGAAGCTGGACAGATACTTGTCGTGGTTTCAGGTCAGCTCAGTCGGTAACAAAGCACCACGAAGCCGCTCGCTCACCCCCCACCCCCTCGCCTGGCCATGTTGGGATGAGGAGAAAACACAAAGGCAGGCTCGTGGGTTGAGACAAGGACAGGGAGGGATCACTGCCCACTTATGGTCGCGGGCAAAAGACAGGCTCAACTTCGGAAAAAAAAACCAAAATCAATTTAATTTACTACAAACCAAAAACAAAACACAAGGGTATTAGGAAGGGAAACTAAACATCAGAACAACCTCCCCCCACCCCTCTCGCCTTCCCGGCTCAGTTCCACTCCCGATGCTTTCTACCTCCTCCCCCCGGCGGCGCAGGGGAACAGGGGATTGGGGTTGAGTCAGCTCGCCACACATCGTCGTTGCCGCTTCTTTCCTCAGGGGGAAGATTCCTCACTCGTTCCCTGCTCCACCGTGGGGTCCCTCCCACAGGAGACAGTCCTTCATCAACTTCTCCAACGTGGGTCCTTTCCGCGGGCTGCAGTTCCTCACAAACGTCCCTGGCGCGGATCCTTTCCGCGGGCTTCAGTTCTTCCCGGACTCCCCTGGCGTGGGTCCTTTCCGTGGGCTGCTCTCCAGTCTCACACTGCTTCAGCGCGGTTTTTACCATGGGGTTACGGCCANAGGCGTTACCACCGTCACTCCCCGCCTAGAGGCGGGTCCCACATTTTGGCGCGCAGGTCCGACATTTTGGGGCAGCGAATTCTTCCAGCAACTTCTTAAAGGGGCCGCCTCTGCAGCCCCCCTCCCCCGCCACCAAGGAAAACCGTGCCACACAAACCCATAACATTCACTTAAAGCGAGATTGCAAAGTTTTTAAGTGCAATGAATGTAATTTAAGTTTCCCTCTTTTTTTCATGCTGACACATTTATTAATGTAAAGCTTTTCTCAGGCAGGACCCCCACTCCTCCAGTTAATGCAGATCCCTCATTTTACCAGTCACCTAAGGGAAGAATAACACATAATAAAATTTACACTCATTAGAAGCTAAACTATTCTGCTCTGCAGTTAAGAAGTAACTGTCAGAAATTTCTTTTTAAAGCATAACTTACCTTTGAGTGAATTTATCTGAAGCACACCAACACCATAATGCCATAGAAAACCAACCCAGAATCCAATAGTGCAGCTTTGCAGGCTTCATTTTGTTAATCAAATAGCTGTAAAAAGGTGTCAAAAGAAGAAACCTGTTACTTATCCAATGCACTAAATTGCAAGTGTTAAAATGCAGAAAAACACAACTATCTCAGAAACAGCAAGTAATATTAACTCTAGACTAGATTTACAACCACAGCTAAAATGAGGACCTCTTTCAAGGCTGTCTGATTCCACAGCTTGTATGCTAATTTTCATAAACTAATGGCATCAAGGATGAGATCACAGTTTCCTTTTTTTTCCCTTTACTTGCATACAGTCCCAACAGAGCCACTTTCCAATAAACAGAGATACATACATCTTCTATGCAACTGTAATTTATGTAATGTAAGACTTTACCTGTGGTCAGCTGAAATGCCCAAAGTGATTCATTAAAGAAACTCTGAATTTAACATTGAAAATTCATGTTGGATTGACCAAGGCTGATATTAAAAACTCACTGGAAGTGAAGTATGATGCCCAAGGATGAAATTCTCTCTAAATGCCAGTCACCTACTAAACTGATGTTAAAAAAATTGCTGCTAAAACCAGGTTTGTTTCTGTTCTTGTTATAAACCTGAAACAGCCTCTATGAAACCATGCACGATCTGCCTACTAGCTCATGAACCCTGGAAATCAGGAGACAAAAACAAAACAAAACAAAACAAAAAAAAACCCCGCAACAAATCAACTTCACTTTCACCAATGGGAGGACTTTCACTTGGCACAGGTCAAAAGCCCCAGCTGCCTCCTGTATCCGCCAGTCATTTCACAGCATTTCAGATGCTACCTCCTAGTTGCCAGAAATAGATGTACATGCATGTATTTACATGCAATTATTAACGCCTCACCAAACCTACTTCTCAACTTTCTCATTTTGAGAACCCTAAAAAAAGCACTACAAGATACTGCAACCTATTTGCCCCTTCTAAGATCGCTCACTACACAAGTCATATCCTTTTTTCTATGAAGTTTTTAAAATTAATCCTTTCTTATAACAGTCAAATAAAGCCTGTTTTGACACCAGTAAAGACATTGCCGATTCAGCCATTAAGGCTGACATTAGGAAATTCAGTGTAACTCTGATCCACAGCTCATTATAAACTAGAATCCATTTTCCCACCATTATGGTGTGGCTCTGGAACCAGCCTGCAGCCCTCCCCGGCCCCCAAGCACTACCCCACAGTTCTGAGGTATGAAGGCGGCAGCCTCCCAGCTCACAAAATGTGTCGAGACTTCAAAACTGGTGAGGGGTTTGGGCAAGAACTGTAACAGTTAACCAGCTAGATTTATCACTAGGTTTTGCTAAATTGTGAAGAAACTACAGCCTTTAAGATACTAATCTATTTCATATGTTAATGTCTCTAATCTGTAATGGATGTATTATCAAGGTAAATGGCTTGGCCTAATAGAAGATATTACTAGATAATTATTAGTTGGCAACTGTTAATTTTCTGATCTAGTTTCTTAAGAAAGGCCTGATGGATTTACACTCATCAGGCAAGATGAGCACAAAAAGATTCAAATAATTTGGAGTGTGCTACTTGTATACAAAACAATTGACAATGTAGAACTAACCTTTATCAAAAGCTAGCTAAAGCAAGATGTACACCTTGTATTAAAGAAATTGATATATTCACATAATGTACCAAATAAGTAATTAACTGCTGGGTATCCAATTTCCCCAAGACTTTAAAGTGACCTCAAGTCTCACTCAACACTTGAGCAGTAGCAATTAATGATGTGAGATTCAGACCTTACAGACCTGTTTATGATTTCATCTACTCTTATTTTCAACTGATAACCAACCAAGCAAGACTTTATTTTTCTGCATGATAAACCATCTAACCAAGATAAAACACTGAGAGATATAAGGAGTCTTCATGTAAGATTCTGCCCTACCTATAAAAAGAACACTTCTTCAGAGAGCAGAAAGTACCACTTAAAAGACAATAATGTTACCAACTATCACCAAAAAAAGGCTGCCCTATACAAGGCGTGGAAAAAACTTCTTAAGGAAGTAGATTATGGAAACAAAATAAGCCAGCAACTGTTATGGTGTTTCTTTTGCAAACTGGCATGACTTAAGATGGCAGGCACAAAGAAACATTTTTTTCCAGTGACTACGCTGTAAAAAAAAGCATAAAGGCAATTATCTCCTTTTTTCATTGGACTCTTACATTTGATCAAATAATGACAAGAAACAGAGGGGGGCTTCAAAAAACACTGCTACCAGAAGAGTGGAATTTACCAATTTATTCTGCATATTGGTCTGCACCCTGGAACCAGAACATAGGGACGACAGAGGCAGTGACCAGACCTCAAAGCCTCCTATCTGTAACTTTTACATAATAAAATACATTTTTTTCCACTGATAAACAATACATAAACTCTCCCCAAGGTTTCAGCTCGGAAGACAATATTGCAGCTATCGTGACTATCACGACAGACTGAGTGATTTACTCGAAGTGACCTTTTATTCATATATGACATTGATGGCGGGAGGTGAAAAGGGCATCAATCTCACCTGAAAAGCACCCAAATGACGCACATTTGAGGAAATACACATTCAAATTAAAACTTTATTAACAACTAAGATGTATGAAGCACATCCAATTTTAATAAAAATTGCTTCTTCAGCACTGACACAGCAAGCTTTTTAGCGGAACTTTCTCACTACTTCTCTCACAAAGTACATTCAAAGCAGAACTTGCACAGCAGTGGTTTTCGGGCAAGGCCAGCAGAAGCTCAGTGCTGCGCTTGGCCCTTCTGCTGGCTTCCTGGGGAAGTCTTGGGCAAGGCGGCACTTTGCTTTCCTCACGCACAAACTAACACACTGCTGTACTTTTAGCCCTGTGTTGTAAGATTTAACTTCCTGACACCATAAAGCACTTGCTGCAGATAAACAATCATCACATTTTACTACAAAGGTATTTTTATAAATTGTAAAGAATGCAGCAAAGCAGAGAACAACTGCAAGTAACAGGAGGATGACAAAGCTGACCACAAGTGTACAAAGGAGAACTATAAACAGACTTTTCCCAACTCTGGGAAATGCTGCAATTTCTTTGGCTGACTTTAGTTTTGCTTCACAGGAAACTTAAGGCATAAGAAAAGAAACCTGATAACGATTTGAGCTCTTATCAGTCCTGCAAATCCTTGTGCAAATCAGTAATCTCACTGAAGGCAACAGGCAAAAAAGTTTACACAGGACTACCTCAGGCAGGCTGAACCCTCCCTGCCTTCTGCGCAGCTGCTGCCATCACTGCACAGCCACACACAGGTGTGTGGTGGGTTGACCCTGGCTGGGCACCAGGTGCCCACCAAAGCCATTCTATCACTTCCCCTCCAACCCCCCCCC
>VYZV01025744.1:4350-17469 GCA_013401275.1 Pandion haliaetus
TTGTTGTTTCATGTAAACCTGTTTATTGATTGAATCATTGTTTGTTGAAATGACAGTAGTTAAATCCTGTTAAATGTTAATGCAGAGTGTCCTGTGGGCTTGTACAATACAAAACACTGATTAGCTTCCATGTATTGTAATTTAATTAATTATGATGAGCTGATGTCATTATTAATCAGTTCTTAAACTTTGAACATCTTCATTTAATTATGTTTAGCAGATTAAGCAAATACTATGAATCACTGACAGTATCATTCCATGTTTTCTGTGGTACTGTAATAAAGATAACTCCTTTAGCCTGTGGTGTATCACAGTTTCACAGTATATCTTTTCAAAGCCACCTGTGAATCATGACTTCAGTTGGAGATGTGTGGGGAGGAGTAGACTGTAATTATTTTTCTGTGAAGGCAAAGTTACAGTTTGCTTTGCAGTGTGTATGTGGCTGTTGCGTGGGTCCACATTTCCTCTTCATCGGATCTAAGTGGTGCAGTTTCCTTACTTTCCACTACCTATCGAAGGCAGGGGATCTGGCCAAAACATCCTGGCTGAAGTTCAATTTAGGTTGACTCAGTCATGGAAAGGCAGAAGTTGCATTGGATGGTGAAGGGAAGCAGCTAGGAGAATTATAAATACTTACTGTTCCATCTGTTCTTAGACTTAGTGTGTGCCCTCTGTCAAAGCAGTCTATGATCTCTGGATCTTTTTGGGTGTCCAGCTAGTCTTGAATTACAAAGTAATGCAGGTGGTTTGTTACCTGCTGTGTTTTAGTTTTGGACCTACTAATATTGCATAATTTCTTCATATGAAGGAAATTTTGCTTTGACTTTCATGAGACTTTTTTAGGGGCCTACAGGAATTAGGTATCTAGCTCTTCCTGAATTTTAATGAGAGTAGGGTGCCTGATTTCTGTGGGTTTTTTATACAATCTCGGTCTTAGTGTATATAAACTAATCTATTTTTGAAACATGTTAAATCATAAGCTTTTTAGCAGTTCTGTTCTGTGAACAGATCCTTGGTTGGGACGACCATTTATAATGTGTTTTTGTTTACGGCAGTGGCTGCTTTTTAACTTTTGTAGACTACTGTTGCCACAGAAAACTGCTTTGTCTCTTTATGTCCATGGGTATCTTTGGACAGGATTTATTACTTGCATTCAGGTAGTATTTTCCACTATTTTATGTTCCCCTGATACAGATCTTACAAATTACTTTTTTCTTTTTTTTTTATAGAAGTATGTTCTTTAACATACAAAAATCTCTGTATACAAATGTATATGTAAATGACAGTGTAACTAGTGGAGCTGAGACTGGAGCCAGTTAATTTTTGAGAGCTGCAAGTTGAATTTGAAATAAAGGTGAATAGAGGGGTAGATTTTGATACCCATTTTAACGGATAGGTGTAGGTGGAAGTCTTTTGTGAAATAGGATATTTTGGCATACATTATACTGATAGTAGTTTTGTAATTGATTGCGTTGTGGTTCTGTATAAATTGTTCTGGGTTGTGGTGGTGCTAGCTTCTGTCTTGTTAAAGGACTGAATTTGGCTTATGCAGAGAGTCAGCTGTAAGAGTGTCAGTCTTATATTTTGCAATGTAATGACTGCCTCATATAAAAACTCTTTGTTGTGTGGAAATGTCTGTTGTCCTTCATACAGCCAAACTGTAGGCCTCTTGTAGGAAGCTATGGCAGTGGGTACAGTTGTGAACATGTGATAATGTGATTCCTTTTGTGGTACTGTTGTGAGGTTGTAGGGGAGTAATTAGTGACTATAGTGTTTTGTTTTGAACAGAGAAGCTTCATAGGCATCTCCCAGTTTTACCCTGTAAGGAATAGGATCCCAAGGTAGCTTATTTCAGGTGAGGATATTTTATTTTAGATGAGTTAAGCATTGTTCTAATTTGTTGCCTTTAATCAGAAGAGAGTAGTAGCTATTAAAACATAACAAAAGGGAATTTATAAGCAAAAGATATTAACCTATTTTGGATCTTGACAGAATGATTAGGTAATTGCGGGTAAATAAGTGAAAATGGTCTTGATATAGTAGCATTTTATCTTCTGTGTGGGTTCTGATAAGTAGAGACACTGTTGCTCATAAAAGAAGAAAGAGGATCAGGTCTGTAGGCTTTGAATTCCCTGATTGCTAGCAGTAAATGCCAATCTACTTTTTTTCTGACATGTCTTGCAGATGGGCCTCCTTTCTGCTTTGCTGGGAAACTTGGGAGGGTACTTTTTCTTGAGTGTCTGTTTCTTAATTTGACTACAAGCCAGGGTAAACAGTGTTACAGTGTGACTTTATATAAGCAGTGTCATAACAGGGTTACACCACTTACTCATGTTAGAAAGTAATTACTGGTAACTATGGATAGTGATAAACCCAGATGTGGAAAGTGGAACACTCTTCTGTGATAAATTCTGTGAGGAGAGAGGCTGGGACAGAGAGTTGTCTTAGGCCTTGTAATGTACCATTACATTGTAATTACCTTGTAATGTACCAAATTAGAATGCTTTTTAATAAGACTCATGTTTTACTGTATTGGTTTTGTTATTATGGGACAAGTAATCAGGAGCAGGTAACCTTACTATAAAACTACACCCAGAGAAAATGAAGGAAACAGGCTAAACCCATCTAATGGTCAGCTGCTGCTGAAAGTGGTGATCCTGCCTGCTTCCTTGTGCTGGCACTGGTACTCATGTGTCCTTTCACAAAATCAATTCAGTGACCTGAATATTTTAAATGGTTCTGTGATTTTGGTTTTGGGGGGTTTTTTTGGTGTTTTTTTTTTAAATATAGGCTTACTTTTCTGGTAGCTTAACTACTCAAGTACTGAGATCACTGTGTGATCAAATACATGAAAATGGTGCTGTTGGGAGCGGGGAATACCAAGAAACATAGCTTATCTCATTGGCAGCAACTGACCACCAGTTTTGTGAAAATATGGCAGCTGTGTCACAGCATTACAATAGTCTGACATTAGTAAAGAAAAAGTTCCCAATATTAGACATTGATAGAATTTCTCAGAAAACTGAAGAAGAGTGATTAAAGTTCTCGGAAAACTGAAGAATGTTTCAAGCTTGTAGCCTGCATCAATTTGTTCTACTAGGAACACGGAAATAAAAATAAGTAATAATTGGTTTTCCAGCCTCTAAAAGCCTGTTGTTTGTTCTCAGGGCACGTACTGTTTTATAAGGCACTTGAGTTGCACTCTTCTGGTTTGTGACATTGGCAGAACCCCTCAAGTGAATTATAAGTATGCAGTCCAAAGTAATGGTCTTTTCTGTTGTCTGTTTTGTTTGTTGTTGTGATTGCATACAGAGATAATCAGAGAGGTCCTACATTAATATCTTACTTAAAGAAAAAAAGTCAGAAAATAGTCTTAATAATCCTGTTAATACTTGTTTTGCTGCATTACCATTTTATAAGTACGAATTTCAGTGCAGTCACATCTGTTTAGGGAGAGATTTTTGAATGTACATATGTTACAGAGGTGCCCAGCTGTCTTCCCTGCCTTTAGTAGTACAGTGCTTGACCTCACGTGGTACACGTGATGATAGCAATTCAGTTGAACTACCATTGTCTCTGGTAGATGTTTCTCATAGCGTACCAGTTGCTTTGTTCTGTGAGTAACATAAACATCCAGGAATTGACTGAACTATCAGGATCCTTATCCTTCTAGTGGGCTTTTAGAAGGATGGTCAAACTAGTGTGCAACATTAAGGATCATTTAAGCATTTTCTGCTGATGACATCTGGCATGTGTATGTGCGTGTGTGTGTAATGATTGCCAGTAGATTTTACTACATTTTTTTCAATGCCCCTAATGTGACATAGAAATTCTGTTCTTGTTCTTGTTTTTGTTTTGTTTTTGTTATTAGAGCTATTCTGCTAATTGAAAAGGAGACAGAAAATAGATGTCCACGCCTACAGACCCTGGCGCCATGCCTCATCCTGGTCCTTCCCCTGGACCAGGACCTTCACCTGGACCGATTCTAGGACCTAGCCCAGGACCAGGACCATCTCCTGGCTCAGTTCACAGCATGATGGGGCCAAGTCCTGGTCCACCCAGTGTCCCGCATCCAATGCCGACAATGGGGCCTACTGATTATCCACAGGAAGGCATGCACCAAATGCATAAGGTAATAGTTTATTACAAGTGAACCTTTTCTTCCTAGAGTTCTCTCCACTGATTAAAAAAGCTACATTTAGAGCTGCATAACTGCTATTACACGTCATATATCACCTGCAAAACTGCAGCTACACTCCTACTTCTGTCTTTATTACTAAAGATGATGCATATATCAGATTAAACACAGTTTCCTTGTTCTTAGTAGACTACTTTGAACTCTATAGTAGCTTGCAAATTTTCATTTGGAAACTGTACTGTTCAGTAAGATGGACATTACTAGGGAAAAAATTTTGAATTGTACTGTTAAAACCTTATGGTAGACCTTTCTCACCACCTTTTTTTTCTTTTTTTTCCCTTGTGTGTTTGGATTTATCTTCTGTTTTTTAGGGGTGGTTTTGAGTTTTGCATGAACTTTTTTTTATTTACAATTAATATTTTTAACTCTTAAATGTTTACTCTTCCATGTTGATGAAAAACCTGGTTTCCAAGTTATTTTATAAAGGTTCCATCTTACTAAGGAATTTAAAACCATGTAGTGCATAACGTGAATAATTGGACTTCAGTGGTTGTTGTTATACACTTAAAATTACATGTGTGCTTAGACTGTCATTAATGTCTTTTGCTTTGAGGAAATACTTGCTTGTATGGAATATCCTTTGTGAGAACAGTCTCTTTATGTATTGTCATTTTTATGTGGTTGCGTACGAGACATTTAGAGCTTAGGATAATTTCAATTTCACTGATGTTCTACTCTCAGAAATATGCAGTAACAGCTTACAGAGCCAAGATATTAAAAATGTTTTGGTAACTATTGTTGATTCCACTTGGAATTGTTATATGCACATAGGAAAAAATAAAATTTACAATAAAAAACTAGTTTTAATGTAATAGAAACATATTTTAATTTTTCTCATGAATTGGCAACTTCTTCCTGTTGCCATTTTCTCATATGGATCAGTTTCATTCATTAAAACAAAATAGTGTCAAGTCAGTAGTAACATGATGCTACCATCTTTTTGTATGAAGAATTGTATAATTGAAATTTCTAATAGCGCAAAGAAAACTGAAGTGAAAGAGGCCATGATCCAGCTACCTGTTTGTACTGAACTGTTGTAATTTCTGAGAGATCAGTACATTCAATAACTTAAACTTTTGCATTTGAGTCTTGAAGCATGTAATTTAGCTATTAGCCAGATCAGACATTTGCAATTGGCATTTCCTTGTTTGTGGGGTCAGTTAAGCCCCAAGCTTCCAGTATTCTGGTGAATGCCCCAAACTTCATAGACGGCCACGTTTTTTACATCCCTCAGTTCTTGTTTCTTTCTGTTTTTAAGAGATTCTGTACCTGCAGAAGAAGAGGGCGGCACCAGGAATTTTCCATTAGAACAGTTGAATGCTCCATACATGATGTTTTTAACTGCTATATCCTGTTTTACCTTGTGTTTTCTTCACATATTTAATGCTATGTTAGCATTAGAAGCAAACCAAGAAATGTCATGCCACAAAGTTCTTTCAGAGACTTTAGAAGCATCTCAGAAGTTCTGTGAGCCAGAGTAGAAATTCTCCCATTGAGGTGTCATTGAAATGTTTTGAAAAATGCACCATGAATGTAACGAGTCTGGATAGCTAATTCAAAGATGACCAGTCAGTGTAGTTACAGTAAAATTACTTTCCTGTTTCTGTACCTTGATTCTGATAATGGAACAAAGGCTGCAATTTCACAAGTCTTTAGTAGCAACAGCTTTGCTGTCCTCTGGGTTACCACTTCACAACTTCCAGCATGCCTTCATGTGTGTATGACTAAGCTAGAAAATGGGTCTGTTGAATTGATCAAGNTAGATGAGTTTTCTGGTCTGTTTTCCTGTGCAATCCCAGAAATAGTGTATTGTGACAAATGAGGGAAGGGTCTGGTTAAGAAATGCTTTGGAAGGGTGCCTCTAGACTGTTTTGCAAGTATTACTTGAGTGTTGTTCCATGTAATAAAAAAACTGGTCAGCCATGTGTGGTTTGACCAAGTAAACGTTTTCTTTCTGCTTAGCGTTATGTAAAGCAGTTTGACTTTCAAGTCATGGTGTAACTTTTTTTTTTCCTAATGAAATGCAGTAAAAGTAAGAGATTGCACAGAAATGTCCTGGTTATGCTTTTACTTGTAGGGTACACATCCCATGTATGCAATGGGATATGGTTCTTACTTTTAAAGTTCACACACTAAGTAGTGAAACACCTTCATTCTATGTTAAATGTTTGAGTAGCTTACAAAGAATAATATAAGGCATAAAAAAAAATCCAAAGTATCCAGCAATAAACACTGGTTGATACAAATTGATATTAGTAAATCATAACTCCTAAAGTGTGTTTACTTAACAGTTAATATGAAAATATATTATTACTGGCTGTGGAAAAATTATTATGATGTCATGGGCAACGTTACTGTTTTTGGTGAGAGAAAAAGTGAGTGACAGAAAAGATTATTGTCCTACAAAAATGGTATTTTTTACCAAATATATTATTTATTTACTCAGATGTTCCATTAAAACAGAAGGCAAATGGTTTCCCATTTCAGATATTGTTGGCTAACAGATCTGTGCACGTTAGACGTTCTGAGAATCTTAAAATTCCGTCATGGCCCTGGAAGTAAAGCCTTTTTATTCAGCAGGCACGTTCCCTCCATTATTTCTGTTGTATGTGTTTACATTAGTGAAAAAAGAAAGAAAGTATTGTTGTCAACCTTTATAAGAGATTTACAGAATTGTGGGCCAAGTCTCTACTGCAGTGACAACCACAGCCAGTCTGGTTGTCCATCAGTGATGCATTCAGTTACGCTGTGCAGTTACGTGGCAACATAGTGCTGTTTTGTACATGTAATTCTTGTTGGTGTAGAGGATGCATGGTGTAGAAGAAATAGTTTGATACTTGATCTCAGTCTCCGATTTCAAGGCTGGTGTTTCGTTTGTTCGTTTGGTTTCTTAAGAAGGGGGAAAGAAACAAAAAAAGACACCATAATCTGACAGTTTATCTGGAAATAGGTCAAACTGTGATGCAATGCTGTCTGTGAGAAGACCTTAGTTACTAAATTCAGAGTAAAAGCAGTGTAGGCAAGATGTCCCTTATGTGTTAGGCATTATGTAAAGTCTGTAAGTCTGCCAAGTCTGTAGGTGTGGGCTTGCATACAGTTGAAGCTCATCCCTCATTACGTTTTCTGGAAGAACTATTTATATCTGGCCTGTTCTGTCCTTGTTCTTACTTACGGGGACCAATGAAAATAGTAATGTGTACTCAAAGTTGAATATGTCTCCTTCCTGTTTCCCTTCTGTTCTGTCATATTAAAAGAATAAAAAAAAAAAAAGTACCTCAACGTGGTAGTAGTGCTGTGTTGGTAGTATAGGGTACATTTCTCATGCCAACAGTATAATTGTGGAAGATATCTTTAATAATTTATACAGAACTGAAGAATTCAGAGAAATTGCATTGTGTGTAAGATCCTTTCTGTAATTTTTAAGCTGTTACATAAAGTTATCTACATAACTACACAGTGATTCAAAGAAGTTATGAAAAATAACTATTTTTCAGTTCTTGTAGTCCTCTGCTGAATTGTCTCCCATATTTTACAGGGTTTTTCCATAGACAGTAGAGGTGCTTCTAGACAAAAAAAAATATTGGAAACACAAGTCTCTTTGCATAAATTAGCAGTGCTGTGATCATTAAAACTAATTTTGTCTTCAATGAAGTTTATGCCATCTTCATCTTTTGTAGCTTTGCTAGTAAAAAACTGATTAATGAGTTCTACCTCTCCTAGTCTGTTTCTAATGAATTTCACTTCCATTTTTTTCCACAGCATAATTTCTGCAAACACACAGAAGCAAACCGCTTTCTTGCTATGTTTAGGCTCCCTTCCATTAGACTTGAAGCATTTCAGTTTGCTACAGGTTTTGTTGTTTTGGTTTTTTTAATACTTATCTTACAAAAACCTTTTTGGTCTTTTTACCAATTTTTTTCATAGAAGCATTCCTTCAATTGATGTTTTCTTGTATGGTCATGTCTCTGCCTTTCTGTTTCTGTTTGATTTTTTTAGAATTCTTTTTTTGAAAGGCCACATACTTATTTTCCTCTGCACTGCTGCTCTTTGTTAATGCTAGCTCCTTTCCCCACTTTCTGTGTGCTGGTACTTCTGATGCACTGGGTATGCATGCAGTGTCCCATCTTAGTCACGTAGAGCTGCCTGCATTCGCAGAGGTTTCACAGTTGCCACCCATTAGTGCAGTGACATCCATCCTTGCAGCCGCACCACAGGTGTGTACAGCTAGAGTCCTCTGTTCTGGAAATTGGATCCAATTTCCTGCACAGTCTCCTTCTCCTCTTGGCGGCCCTAAAGATTTAGTCCTTGACACATACTGTGATAAAATAGGAACTAATCTGGCTTTATAGGTGTTTTGGTTTCTGTAGTATGCAGCTTCTGTGGGCAGCATGTGAACTGAGCATTCTCTTCCGCATTGGTTATATTTGTAAATAGGGGCAAAGGGAGAGGGAGGGATCTTAATGGCACAGAAAAGGATGTTGGGATATACTTGGTTAGCACAGTGGAACTATTTTTAATGTGTCAGTCATCTATCTCTGCATTTATACTCCATATCCCAAGTTCTTGTTACTTGAGAAGCTATTTTTGATTACGAGTATTTTTCTGATACAAGTTCTTTTAACAAATATTTTATACTGTCATAACAACTAAACAATGTGATGAAACATTAAAAATCCATTTTACTTCTTCTTTTCTATAACTTTTCTCCTTTTAACCTATAGTTTCTGATAAGGAAAAATGATAGTGAAATTCTTTAATAATGCTGATAAAGAAGAAAACCCACATGTGTTTAAAGATACTTTCAATCAAATATGATTATTTATTGCAATGGAAAGTGGAAAATTTATTTGAAGGGTTTACAAAAAAATTTTAGAATTATTTTTTGCTTTCTAGAAAGGATGACCTGTGTTTTGTTCTGCTTAAACTGATTCATGTGCAACAAATTGCTCAAAAAGAAGAAATGTGAGAGTGTCTTTTTCTGTGACTTGGTGTAGCTTCTTGCATACTCTTTTCTGCTGGAGTAAGTTTTCTTAACTCTCTTTTTAAAAAGAATTCTCAAAAAATATGTGTGCATTTAAATAAAACAGACTGCAAGGTCTCCATTCAGAGTAGACTTTGCAACAACAGTACTTAGTGTGCGTGCATGCTTGTTTTGCAGAGAGGGGCAGAACTGCGTATTTCTGTAGATGGAAGATAAGTAAGTGATGCCAACCTGTTACTTTCTAATACAAAGCTCTAATACAAGTACTCTAAGTTAGGAGTTAATAAGCATAATCTCTTCCCTAGTTAGGGACCTGATGTAGTTTTTGCTTTCAGGTAAAACTTTTTAGTTTTCTTAAGACATCCTCCTTCTGATGTTACTTCTCCCCTATTTTCACTTTCAGAGTCCTTCAGTTTCTATTGTGGAGCCTTTTATAGTGTCCTTCATGCCTTCAGCATGTTTTTCTGACCCCAGGCTGTCTTCCCTTCACTCTCTGAAGAAGGCACTTGGCCCTGTTTTGCATTTCAAGTACAATGGGAACTGTAGTTTTTGAGGAGTGAATGAGATGGCAGGAACTGTAGGGAGCACAAGTATTTGAGTAGAACTATGTCTTCTCCTCGACTGCCTGTCCCTGTTTTTACCTGCAAAGAAGAGGTTACCTCCTGCAATGTCTTGTTTTTGAAGAGAAGCAGTGTTTGGGGCATTCCAGTAGAGCAGTGACTGAAAGGGCAAAGTTTGGGCTAAAAATAACTCCAGCCAAGCCACAGGCTGTACTTTCATAAGTTGGTTTGTGTTACACTGCTTTGTAATATGAGGCCAATATGGTTCGTGTGTTTGCATTTGGACAGTTTGCCTCCTTGGCATTGCCAAACAGTTCATGAGGAAAACAAAAAGCAAAAAAGAAACAGAGGGGACAAGCAGTCTAATGGTGCTCTGTGCTTCCCCAAATGTCTGATTCCAGGGGTAAAGATTACCATTGTATTTATTTTGCATGACTGCTAAGAGAAGTTTGTATTCTTTATGTATTTTTTCAGATCTTGAGTTGAAGTCCTTTGGATTTTTATAAAGGATATATATACTATCTCTATATAAATACTTACTTTGTTTTCACAGTCTATTGATGGCTTGCATGAAAAAGGAATGGTTGAAGACGTTCATTGTGGCTCCATGAAGAGTATGCGACCTCCTCACCCTGGGATGGGCCCACCTCAGAGTCCAATGGACCAGCATAGCCAAGGTTTATCCATACTGTGCATGCTGTATGATTTTGGGGCCCCTTTGTTCCACAAAGAGTCAGTAGTTCCATGTAACAGATTTCCAATTACTTCCTTTCATCTTTGTTTGGAAAGGCTGAACTGGTATCACAGGGCAAGGTGAATAACTGAATCCCCTTGCTTTCTGGAGTGTCCATCTGTCATGTATTGGAAAAAAGCTAAGGTTCAAGTTTGTGGCTGGGGCAAGTAATTGGTCTAAGTCTAGTACAGGTTTCAGTTAACATCTCTAAAAAAACCCTACCTAGTTCTTTCTTATCTTATGAGGCTATTGTAAATGTAAATGCATTAGAGTATGATTTATTTTAATCCTGTGGCGAAGGAATGATAAGAAAGAACCCAAGCAAACTTGGAGAAACCTTTAATATCTATAATGTTTGGTCAAGGGCTGATCAATGTTCTTTCCAAAATTTTTTGTGCCAGAAGATAGAAACTCTTTCTGCCACATTGCTACATGCCTTCTTTGTGTCCTTTAGTTTGCAACATAAGAGGACATGCATTCTATAAGCAGCTCAGTATGTTGGAGATTTAAGTGGTAACACCTACTAGTGTTAATTACTTCAGCAGATAATGCTTTGTATATTGCATAATTAATTAGATTACAGCAACACTTGAAGAATCCCAAGTGAAATAAGGATCCTGGTTTGACACACTCTGCAAATCTATTAAGAGATGGTCCCTGTTTGATGTATTTACATGTTTATTACATAGGTTAAGAGAAATGCTGGAAGGAGAAAATGGATACAGATCAGCAAAATGGCTCATCCTGAACTGCTCTGTGACTGAATCCCTAATCTGTAATTTGTCATTTGAATCCCTGTCCGGGACCTTGAATATTAGAAAGTGCTGTTTTTCCATTACACCTTCAATATCAGTTAAGGAAAATAGAACTGACTTTGCAGGGACAAATTCTCCATCAGTTAAAACTTTTCTACTGATTTCAATGAGATGCAAGCATGATCATCCAAGAGCAAAATTTTACCTGACTTTGCATTCAGAGACACTCTTTTGCTTGTAATGAACTTGTTCCTTAAAATGAACAGAGCATTTAGTCTGAAAATGAAGATGGGTCTAATTCAAACATAATGTGCTCAAAATACAAGAACATAAGTTGCAAATGCTTCAAATACAAGTAGCTCCGAGTTGTTTTCTTCTTTCCTGTGCTGGCTGAGGTCAGACTTCCAGGTCCTGTTGCTCTGCAAAAAGATGATTGTCTTAGTAGCAGCTGTGGTGGGCTAAAGACTGCAGATCCCTGCTCTCTGTTTGGTGTATGTCAGCAACTGTTGCAAGGTAAACAGAAAATACTGGCATTCTAATGTAAGCAGGCTTTTTAAAGAAATGGGTAAAAAAATCCCCACACGTTCTAATATTTTAAACACACTTCTTGACATCGAGGAATGTTTTAGTTTGCTTTGCCTCTGTGTCCCCTTTTTGTCTTCTTACACAATTATCTTTGCACAAAAAATGGTGAAGGCACTTGAGGCTATTCTGATATGTGTTGGGGAAAGTCCTATCTGCTAACATACTTTCTCCGCATTAGTGTACAGATCCAAGATAGAACACCAGGTTTCTTAATAGCCTTTAAACCTATTGGATGCTTTCAGTCTGATTTACCATGGGATTAGAGTCCTGTAAGACAGCTGTGTTTCTACAAGTTTTGTGGAAATAGGCAATGTGATAAAAGAGTGTGAGCTTACCCATGCCTATACTTATGGGGAGAGGACAGTATGAGTTCTCTGACAATTCATGGAAAGATGCATGGTAAATACTCTGATCCTAACAAAATCTTCAGTTGCAATTAGTACATTGTTAGAAACCAAGACTTACTGTAAGGTTCACTTTCTTGCAGATTCTTGGTTGTCTGATAGTTGAGCTTATGTTGCAGTTGTGTACAATTTTTAACAATGCACATGTCAAATAGAAATCGCACCTCATTAGTTCTAGGTCTGTTTTTTCATGGCTTATTGTTTGTAGTCCTCACATTAGTAGATAAATATATGCACTAATTAATGTTATTATTTTCAGATGTTTGGTGGAAAGTAGCTGAAGAAATTCGAAACCCCAGGGAATGGATGACCCTAAACATCTGCCATTAGTTTGAAAGAATAAGCAGAATGGCCATGTATCAGTTAAATGTCATTTAGTCTAGCACTGGTCCTAGGTGAAATCAAATAACATTCTCTGTCTTTTAATTCCATATCACCTTGTCTATAATTCAGGCTGCTGAGAATAGTTTTATGGAAAAATCATAGAATCACAGTATGGTTTGGATTGGAAGGGACCTTTAAAGGTCATCTAGTCCAACCACTCTGCAATGAACAGGGACATCTTCAGCTAGATCAGGTTGCTTAGAGCCCCGTGCAGCCTAACCTTGAATGTTTCCAGGGATGGAGCTTCCACTACCTCACTGGGCAACCTGTTCTACTGTTTCACCACCCTCATTGTAAAAAATGTCTTCCTTATATCTAGTCTGAATCTCTTTTAGTTTAAAACCATTACCCCTTGTCCTATTGCTACAAGACCTACTAAAAAGCCTGTCTCCATCTTCCTTATAAGCGCCTGTTATGGGTTTGTGTGGCGCGGTTTTCTTTGGTGGCAGGGGAGGGGGGCTGCAGAGGCGGCCCCTTTAAGAAGTTGCTGGAAAATTTGCTGCCCCAAAATGTCGGACG
>VYZV01025744.1:18067-36083 GCA_013401275.1 Pandion haliaetus
GTTTTGTTTTTGATTTGATTTGTAGTAAATTAAATAGATTTTGTTTCTTGCCCAAGTTGAGCCTGTGTTTTGCCCGTGACCATAAGTGGGGAGTGATCCCTCCCAGTCCTTGTCTTGACCCACGAGCCTGCCTTTGTATTTTCTCCTCATCTCAACGTGGCCAGGGGCGGGGATGGGGGGTGAGTGAGCGGCTTCATGGTGCTTTGTTACCGGCTGAGCTGACCTGAAACCAGGACAGCGCCCTTTAAGTATTGAAAGGCTGTGATAAGGTCTCGGCGGAGCCTTCTCTTCTCCAGGCTGAACCAGCCTGACTCTCTCAGCCTTTCCTCACAGGAGAGGTGTTCCAGCCCTCTTATTTTTGTGGCCCTCCTCTGAACCCTCTCCAACAGGTCCCTGTCTTTCCTGTGCTGAGGACTCCAGAGCTGGACGCAGTACTGCAGGTGGGGTCTCACCAGAGCGGAGTAGAGGGGCAGAATCACTTCCTCCGACCTGCTGGCCATGGTTCTTTATATGCAGCCTGTGATACGACTGGCTTCTGGGCTGCAAGCGCACATTGTCAGCTCATGTCCAGCTTTTCATCCACCAGTACCCCCAAGTCCTTCTCCTCAGGGCTGCTCTCGATCCCTTCATCCCCCAGCCTGTGTTGGTACCAGGGGTTGCCCCAACCCAGGTGCAGGACCTTGCACTTGGCCTTGTTGAACCTCATGAAGTTCACATGGGCCCACTTCTCAAGCTTGTCCAGGTCCCTCTGGATGACATAAAGTCAGCCTTGTCAAAGAAATTTACTATTGTTTTTTGTGGAGATTGTAAGTTAAATTGATTTATCAAAATGTAGACAGGTGTGGTACAGTACTTAGTGCAGTACAGTATCTGTAGAGTCGTCAGGAAAATGGATCCTGGCTCATGTATGGAGTTTCTCTATGCATCAATAAAGCCAGTAGTAGTAATGATAGACACAACTTAGTCTGCCTGATAGAGTTAAAAAACGTGCTTGGCTTCATACTGTATGACATTCTGATTTAGGAGGGAGATAGCACTAAGTAAAATCAATATGACCTGTATTAAATATATTAAGCTAGTTAAATGACAAGTTATAAAACTAAGTGTAAATAGAAGATGATAATCCAATTGTGGATTTCTCTAGTTAGTCTTGTAGGATTATTTTGGTTCAGTGCTGTTCAGTGTATTTGTCAGTGATCTTGAAAAAAGTGTAAAACCAGTGCCACTAGAATTTACAGATGGCACAGAGGTTTAGCGGTAAATAATGAACCAATTGGTTACAGAGGCTGATCAGAATGCTCTAGCACGGATTTTAGCACAGCCAACAGCACTGTATGTCTAGGAGCGAAGTAGTATATTGTGTAGGTGGTATGAGACCATATCATACCAAGCAGAAAGGCTGAAAAGAGTTTTGGTTATTCTGGCAAACTTAAGTGTGTATTACCATACACAGTGTTTGCAACCATGAGATGGAATGTACTACCTGCACACAGAAGCAGGGGCATATTAATTGAGGAGTTGTATCACCTTTTCTAATGAATTAGCTGAAGGCTGTACCATAGTATTGTATTCCATTCTAGTAACTACAGTTTGGAAAGATGTTGAGAAACATTTAAGGTGGCATCAAATGTTTGAAGCATCTTTTGTATGAGGAGAGGCTGAGTGAGCTCAAACTGCATAGCCTGAAAAAGAGAAGACTCGGAAATACATGATGGGACAGAGTGACAAAGAGGGAGCCAGACTCTTTGAAGTGATTATCAGTGACAGAAGAGCTGACAATTGGCACAAACTGAAACACATGAAATTCCATTGCAACATAAGAAAACATGCTTTTAGTGTAAACATGGCTGAACACTACACTAGGTTGCTCAGAGAGGTTTGTCTAGTTGCCATACATGGAGATAGTCAAAACCCGACGGGACATGTTGCAGGGAGCCTGCTGTAGGTGACCCTCTTTGAGCAGGGGGTTGGGCTAGGTGATCGTGAGAAATCCCTTCCAACCTTAATGATTCTGTGATTCAGTGAAATTGTGCCTTATTTAGAAGACAAATAAAGGAATTATTTGAAACTTGGAAGACTTGTTTTTTTGCCTGGAGAATGTTAAACTCAATTTTTTATCCTCTCTGAGACAATTAAAAGATGTCTTGATCAGTCTGCACATTCCCAGGTGGTAGAAAGGCCTGTAATAGATGGATCCTTTATCTTTTTTTAAAAAAAAAAAAGGTGCACTGAATTTTGGTACCTGCAAATTGAAGTTAGGTGAATTCAGACTGTATTTAATACCTGCATCTTATTTAATGAAGAGAATTAACCCTTGGGACAATGATTGCGGAAGTATTTGGGGTAGGTTTTGTATCGCATGAAATTTAAGTCAACACTGGATGTCTTTCTCAGTTGTTCCATGGACCAAAGGGAGGAGATCATTTAGAAGCGAAGAGTCTTTGCTCTATTTTAGACGTTGGGTAGACTGTTGTAGCTGTAATGATCCCTTATTACCAGAAATCTGTGAACCTGTAAACAGGCTCCAAGATTCTGAGAAGAACTGGTAAGCTAGAGGAGGAAACAATGGTTTTAATTCTTTGAGAATGGGAAGATGGATAGTCTTCATAAAATGCTGCTGTTAGAGCTCTGGGTAGAACAATTGTGATAAATACATAGGCAGTAGTCCTTCTGTATGCATTTTACAGTTGGAACTGGTCACAAATTGAGATTTCATTTACATGTCAAATGTTCCAACAGCAGTCTTTTTAGTAATTTTTTCTAAAGAAGGTCTTGCAAAAGAGTGTCTCTAAGTACAAAAGTGGGAGTTCTTATAAAATATGTGCCTATGAATGTGAGTGATAAATTAGAAATAAATTGGTGAGCTGCACATGCAGTTACAGATATAATTTATGTAAGTCAAACATGCAGTTGTGAATGAACAATCTTGAAATAAAAACCACTGAACTTAAAAAGAACAAGCCAATACAGAATTTTGGATGTAATGATTCTTACAGGCTGTATTGAGAAATAATTAACTGCCCCTTTTTGAGGTGAGATGGCTTTGACCAAATCAGAAACATTTGTAAGCTAAATCTGCAAGAACTTTGTCATTTGGCTCAAATACCTATTTGAGTGGCAACTACTGTTCTGAGATTTTTGCATTTTTTAACAATAATTACTAAAATAAGATATACAACTTTATTATTTAGATTCTGGATTCTTTTTTCTTAGTGCTCAGTGGGATGCTGGTCATGCAGAAAGAGTCTGTTACTAGCTCAGATAGATTGTCCCATTTTTATTGCAGTCATACTGCTATAGGACGTTTTTCAGAAGCCTGACATTAATTTATGGGGAAAAATATTCTGAATTGGTATCTTTATCCTCAACAGTACCTCTTTTCCACTTTTGCTGCCAGACTGGGGAGAGGGTAATGTTCCTGACTCTTTCTGGTGACCAGTTTTCTTTTCTTGAAGTTATGCACAATAATGTTCCTGTTTAGTCTTAATACCTTTCTTTTAATGCTACTAGGTTACATGAAAGGACAATCTATTGCTCCAACTTCATATTTAGCTGTTTAAATAGTAATCTGACTACACTGAACTGAATTTGAATTATGTTAGAAACTGCCTTCAGCTTCTATGAATGAACTGTGCTGAAAAACCCAGTATCGATATTAGAAGTATGAAAACTGTAGATTGTTAAACTGCTAAACAGTTATCCAGAACATGAAAATTATGTTTAGATTTGACTTTGTAAGAGGAATGGNTTTCTGTGTTTTTCTGGAGTTTGGAACAAAATAAATGCAGTTACTGTGATACAGCAGTGAAATACAGACCAATTTGAACAGTTTGGGTGTCTTTGCTTGCTATCTGTAAGTGGAAACTTAAGCGCTGCAGGGATTTATGGTTCTGGGACTTGATCTGTATGTATTTTTAATTACCATGCAGTATTTGTTGAACTTCTTATAAAGATACACCATTTAAGTTTAACTTGCAGAATTCACCAAGTTACTGCTACTCTAGAAACAACATTCATTGTTCCTACTGTTCTTAAATTAGCTGCACTTCCTTTTCTGATTTTTTTCAGCCTTTTAAAGATGAGATAAGATTTGTCACCTTATCCATCTGCCTGCCAGCTTAAGACCTCTCAACAGTTTATTTCTACAGTCCTAGTTTTAAATGACTTGCACACGTGGTCCCTCTTTCTCTTTGTTGAGAGTTCACAAGAACTGATGTTAACCCTGGCCACACTACTGACAGGGAAATACTGTATTTTGCTTACGTTAAAAAAGTTTGTAGCCTTGATCCAACATGAACATATTTTCCACTGTGTATCGTGGGCATGTACTTGATTCCTTATGTTTTTTTTTAAAACTAACTTTACTTGATGGTTGAAGTGGTAGTTACACAACTAAATTTCTTCAATGCTATCTATATCTTCCTAATGCAAAAATTGTCTTAGAGTCACATTTTTGAGTAAAAATATACCCTTGCTATCAGTTTGAGCAGAAAGATTTGACATATATGATCCTCAGACACTCGTCATTTAAGGGAGTCAAGACCTATATTGAATATTCCAGTGTTTGGACTGGTAAAACCTTGACTCTTTCTAATATTCATTACAAGGGTTCAGAATTCATATGTGTTCTCCTCTGTTTAATTATAACATTAAAAGTGAAGAAAAAAGATTTCTCAACTTTTAGCCCTCTGGTTCTTCAGATTTAAAACAGATAAGGAAGATGTTCTTTGCTTCTGTTAACTGAAGTGAAATTAAAAGCAATTGGAGCAGAAACTTTTTATAGAGTCTGCCCTTCAAAAATACTCATATTTGGTAAAGCGTTAGAACTAGGATTTCTTCCAGTGTCAATACTGTAAAGAATATACATTGTTTATGACATGTGATGATTTCTGTTGAACAAGTTGATATCAAAGTGGGACGAAAAGTGTGTTGCTATAGTTATGCATACAGTTGAGAAAGCAGTGCTTTTTAACTGCTGAAAACTTGAGAAAGATTTCTAATGTAGCCTCTTCTGTGACCTGTTGAAGGATTATGGCGAAGACAGAACCAGACTCTCCTCAGAGGTGCATAGCAAAAGCACAAAAAGTAATGGGTCATGAGTTATGTAAGTGAAATTCTGATGGGACTTAAGAGAAAGAAGGTGCACCATGAGAGTGATTAAGAATCACTATCACTGGGGGTTTTCAGAACTTACCTAGATAAGACCTGGAGAAACCTGATAAAGCTTTGGAGTTACCACAGCTTTAAATGGTGGGTTGGGCTATTTGGCCTCCCTTTCCTGGTGTTGGGTGTCTTCTAGTCCGTATATTTTTCAGAACTAAAGGTTATCTGTTGTCTTTTGCCAGCATATAGGACCTTTTTGGTGTGAGTGTTCTGTAACTTTATTGTTCAGTGCTTTTGCCATCTTCCAATTTGAAGGTTAAATTAAACAGAATAGTTTATACAAAATAGAAAACAAAACTTTCTGTGGAAAATCTAGAGGAGGGGGTACTAGGCAGTTCAGCAAGTAACAATGAGCTAGGTATTTAAAAACCTGCTGAATACTTATAGTGGAAATTCATGTGTGCCACGGAAAAATGCGTTTGAAGTGCTTAGTAGCAGATGAAAACTTGTTTGCGAAGTTCAAGAAGGTGTCTGTCTTTGCCTGTATATTAAACATTCCTATGGACTGCATCTTTAATTTTTTTTCTTTTATGATATAAGCTGGTTAAACTTGATTTTTGTGGGTATCCATATGTCGTTATTGAGAGCCCGTGCCCATGCTTGCCTGTATTAGAGTATTGTGTAATAAGATAGGAAGAAAGCGAGTGTTATAGAGACTATTAAGACGGGCTTGTGACTGCGTGTATTGTCACACTGCTAAATCTTCTGAAAGTTTTCAAACTTGAAAATTTCCTTACAGCATCACAAAATTAAGGTTCTGTAAATGCCACATGTTAGAGCTTTTACAAGAAGTTTGGAAGGCTTTTGTTCTTTACTGAGACATTTTTTTGGAATTTTGTTTTCATTCTTGCTTTTGTCAAGCCTAGTTTCTTATTGCCAAGAATCCTAATGCACAGGACTTTGAGGGAGAGAGAAAGTGTAAGTAAAAGCTCAAAAAATGCCTGCTTCTAAAACTCCTCTCTGTGAAACATAGTCACAGACTTGCAGCTGGAACTGTCAGGACTGAAAACAAGTGCTCAGTATCTTACACCACAGTTTTAGATTTTTATAGTTCGGATAGATTTCAAGATCATGGGTCTGAAATTATCAGTGGTAAAGGAATATGTAACTTGGACAATATACTTGAGAGGGGGAAAGAAACATTTCTTTGAAAGGCAATTTTGAAAACAATGTAATTCAAAGTAGGTGCTATTTAAAGTAAATTCTGAGATTTAGAAATGTAATAGTAAAGGATAATCATTGCCATAAATCCCATTTTATAGTATAAAACAATAATGCAGTTGTATATTTTGATTTTTGTTGTGGCATAGTGGGTGTTCTTTTAAAGCAGCGTGCTCAGCAAGAGGGTTTTGTAGCTTCCCCCCTTTTCTTAAAAAAAAAATAAAAATAAATTGAGGCAAAAGTAAGTTAGTAGGAGGAGATGAATAAGTGGAGTAAACTTACGGTTATTTATCATAGCTTTTATCACCACCAATAGATATATAAACAATTTTTATATTGACCTAGTAAATTACTTCAGTAATTTTAACTTTTAAGGTCTTTTTCTCCCTTTTCCTTGGAACTCCTCACCTCACTTCCCTATTTTTCTTTTGAACTGGTTAATTTTTCTTATTCTCACTAGAGTTTTCTTCCTTTCCTGTCATCATCTTCTTTAGTTACAAGACCGAACTCAGCCTATTTCTGTCTTGCCTTAACTGGTCTTTTCCCATCACAAAGCCATTTTTTCCCTACTGTACTTCTGCCTCATTTTCCTTTTTTAGAAGAGCTGAAATCCTCCCTTCCTTGTCCTTTATCTCAGACATTTACAACCTTTACTTTATTGTAGAATGTTTTCATCCCTAGACCTCAGCATCGATGGACTTTCAATTCTTTAGCAGTCTCCTCTCTCCACTTGTATAAGTTCTAGTGACTTACAGCTGCTGTCATCTCAGAAAAGTTGAGACTACTTTGAGATTTTGCCTACGTTGCCCTCACTGGAGGGCGGATAAGAACAGTGAAGCTAAAGAGACGGAAAAATTACTTGTTTCCATGATCTGGACTATGTGTAGATGAAATTGATGTAGTTAAAGTGTCAGGAAGACTGGAGGAAGAGTAAATTGGCATCACAGAACCGTGAACTGTGGTATGAACTTTGGAGTTCAGTGATCCATGGCTTGCTAAAGACTATGGAAGTGAGCCACAAGTTTTCATGATTTTTTTTTTTAAAAAGGTTTTTTAGGCTTTTCAAATTGATTAGATCATTATTTGCACTCTATAACACCAGAGTGAAGTTAGTAAATATCATGACTTTTTCACTCTTTGTGGACATCTTTAAAATGTAGCTGTCTGTTGTGCACAACCTGAGGGATTGCTTTCATATTTTTTCTCTGACATGCTACATATTCCTGGAAATTTTGCCAAAAATCTATGCCATCTCTTTTCATGAATGCATTGTGAAGCTCAAGGAAATATGTATTAAGTGTGATTAAAATTCAGACTTAAAACCACTGCATTCGCAAGTGCTGTGATAAGATAGAAGCGGTGTTTGCTTCTGAAGTGTGCTTGCTCTCCTGGAACTTTATAGAGCAACATAGTCTTCAGCAGCTTCTTCAGAAGGTGATTTTTGTGCTCACAGTTGATGTTCCAAGTCTTGAGCACCCAGATGGTAAAAGGTACTGAACGTTAGTTGGCTCAAACCTTTATTCTGTATAAATTAAAGAGCAGTTTTATAGAAATTGAATACCATCTGTTTCTATTTCTGTATTGTGGTGAGTTTTGGCAAAGAGGGCATGTATCATTGAATGGGTATTCCTTGGTGTCTGTGCCTCATAATAAACTTACAATATTAAGCTGAGAAATAGGCAGACTTCACTGCATGTGTTCCACAACAAAATATTTGTCCAACATTCTAGTGAAACCGCAACACATCCTGATGCTTCTGTATTGTATTCCATGGTTTAGTTTGTCTTACTCCAAATATGAGGGTAATTGTTATTTTTAGGAGTTATTGGACTGTATAATCATAGTTCTTCTGAAAGAATAGCTTGTGAGGCTATATTGATATCCTAGGGAACTTCAGATTGCACTTTTGTTCTTGCAGAAAATAATACAGCTATCCTGATGTGAGAGACATTTTTACAATTTTAGAAATTTGATGGAATTTAGATTTGACTAACCAGAGAGGTAAGTCTGTGATCCTCTTACCTGTTCTAGGTTACATGTCTCCACACCCATCTCCACTAGGAGCACCAGAGCATGTGTCCAGTCCCATGTCTGGAGGAGGTCCAACTCCACCCCAGATGACTCCCAGTCAGCCAGGACCCATTATACCAGGAGACCCACAAGTTATGAATCAACCTAACAGAGGTCCTTCCCCTTTCAGCCCTGTACAGCTGCATCAGCTGCGGGCTCAGATTCTAGCATACAAAATGTTAGCTAGAGGTCAGCCTTTACCAGAAAATCTCCAGCTTGCTGTTCAGGGCAAGAGGACCCTGCCTGGCATTCAACAGCAGCAGCCTCCCAGTGCCTTCAACAGACAGTCTGGTAAGTGAATCTAGGTCTTGTGTCATGGTGCAGGTAATTCTTGAAGTCCTACCTGTGGAGAATTAAGAAATGGGCGAAGTGCAGGGATATAATTTGGGACTGTGTTGTGGCATCTAAGTGAACAGCAGCCTTTGGTTTTAAGCTTTTTAAGCTTGAGCAAGTGCATGAAACATCTATTATTAATAGGATATTGTCAAAACTGAAAGAAAAGTTTTTTTCACTGTGCAATAGTATGTCCATCCTGATTATACTTGACATTTTTTGAATGTTAATCATACTTTACTGATTGCAATTTCACTGTTTTTCTTGGAGTGAATTTTCAGTCTCCTGTTGCTATGCAGAAAAGTAGATAAAAACATCTGGAGCAAGCTGACTGATTAGTTAGGTTGCTGATAGTAAAACAAACCATGTATAGTGTGCTGTCAAGTGAAGAATGTAAGGAAAAGAAAATGTTCTTATTTTTTTCTCCTAATGATAATAGATGTTACAGTGCAGTAAGCAAGCACCTTTTGGTCCTAAGAAAGCTGTGTTACATTGCACGCCCTGCACCTGTTAGTTTCTGAACACTTCCATTACTGAGTTTACGTTAGAAATTGAGGGTTAAGATGATACTATTTTCTTTTTTAGTAATGATTTTAATAATTTCACCAGTCACTTCATTTTGGTGGATATGGCTTTGCTACTAAGTAAGGTTTTTTTACGAGACATGATTTTAATATGCTTCATTACATATATTTTTTCACAATAAAGTCTACTTAAATCTATATTTAATGAAGAAAAATACTACTTAGCTGAATAGACTAGCATGCTAAGAAGCAGAAAGATTTTTGAATACTTGGAAATGCTTTGTATCTTAATAAGTTTCTTTCTTCTGTCAAATTGCAGGTATTGGGTTACACAACATGAGTGGTGCTGCAACTGGACCAGGGCCTGCTCCAGGAATGCCTGGACATACAGCTGCCATTACCCCTAAAACTTGGACTGAAGGTATAGCAGAGTATAATCCTAATTTTATGTTGTGTACAGAATTATGGTTAAACACTGTGGGTAGAGTTTGTGGAAAAAATGCAGGGGAAAACAAAAGGGAAGGTAAAAAGGCACGCAGAAAAATAGTGTAACATTTACGGCGCCTAGGACTTGGATCAAGGAGGGTCTAACCATTTATTCATCCATGAATGACTTAACCACATCAAATTACTGCAGTTGTCAGGCAGCCTGAACATGAGGCATCTTTCTACAATCAGAATGAAATATGTAATCTGCCTGAGGGACACCCATAAAATCTGCTTAATAAGTTATGTTCTGAGCATGCGTAATGCAGCAAGCTTGTCTTTCAACTATAGTTTTTGCTACTGTAAACAAAAGTTTTCAAACCATGGTAGAATTAGGCTGCTTTTTATTTATTTTTTTTTTAAATTGGATTGCTTTGAAAGTTCAGTGTAGTCTTTGAGATCTAACGAACAGTGTAACTGTTTTTCCCCTATTTAATAGAGTTTTGAAACAAACGATTCAGATTTGGCTTTACAGGCTGATTTTATTGTTTGAAAGTAGAGTGGAAGAAGTATTGTATTGAAAAGAATTAGAAATCCCTAGTAATACATATTGTTAGAAGTTTTGGGGTTTTTTTTAGAGATTTGAAAATAAATACAATATTGCAGGCTTGCGAATAACACAGGCTTCTCATACTGTAGATAAGTTATGGTATGTTGTTGCTTGTGGGTAAATCTGGGGGCAGGGATGACTTGTGAAGTTATGTCATAAAAAATTCTCTGTCATTAGTCAGCTACTTAGGTCAACTTAGAAAGAAAATGAAATACTAGTTTGTAATCAGATATAGAATTGCTTTTCTTTGAATATTCCCAGCAAATACTTACAATTTGAGTAGGGTAATAAAGAGGGGGAAAAGTGTTTCTTGAGAGGTTGTATGTATGAGTTTACCCAGTACAGTGCCTTTTAGCTCAAATGCTGCTACCAAAAAATGCTGGCAGGTATACAGAATTGCTAGATAAATAGTTTTATCTAAATAATCCGGTATGTCATAATAATATGTGTGTCCTGTTTAACTATAACCTGCTCACTGTTTGTCTTTTTTCATTGCTGTTTTTTCTAGAGGAAAAAATTTCTCTGTCCTTGTTGTATCTGTTTGGAGGTTTTATTTGACGTATTTTTAAAGGTTGTCCTTATTTCTTTAAATTTATTTTTCATTCATTACGCAGTCATTTGTGGTAGCGTTTGTTTTAGAGTTCAGTTTGCATGATTTCCTGAAAACTGAGACTATACAGAGGCTTTTGGTGGGCTTTCTTTCTTTTCTTATTTTTTATAAGCTGAAATGCAGTGTTGCTAAATACAGAATCTACAGCTTGTACTCTTGTACTCAAGTTCCTTTTCTGGAGTTTGATGCAGATGTGTTAATGACAAATTCCTATGAAGGAATCTTTTTATCTAGATTTCAGGATGTTGAGTTTGAATTTAGGTTGATTACAAGATGGCAGGTGTACTTTGTAGTTGTTTTTCCTAGCATTAAATTACTATGACTCCTCAGACAATTAAGTGACATCTTTATTGTTGCAGTGTCTGTTGTCAGTGACAGTTTGTGAACATCTGAATGCATGGGTGACTTGTCATAATGGCATACTGAAATCTATGACCCTTAGTGTCTATAAATGGCAGGTACTATTTGTCGTATTAACCAAGGTGTTAATTTTCAAGACCATTAGAATGCTGTAAGATAAAAGAGTAATCGAATTCCTGGTATTTGAAATACTTAAATACAATTAGTAGGAGATTGTAACAAAAGAAGGCTGTTTATATATGACAGGTACTTCTAAGTACAGTTGTAGAAATTTTAATATGGCTATCTAGTTCTGATAGAGCTCTAAGAGCAGACCTACTTGTGCTTGTTGTCAGGTTGTGATCATAGATGCCTTCTTCTAAGTGGTGCAAGGATAGTGAACAAGAGGCAGAATTAGGTCCCACACTTGCACGAAAGCAGTTCTACAGCTGTTTTACTTCTTCTAACACTACAATTAAGTCAGCAGGAATTGGAAAAGAAATGGCATTCATCATAGTTTCAGGTGTTTTGTTTTTCTTTGGGCCACTTCCTGCAATGTATGGTATACTTGCATTTTATTATGTTTTTGCAAATATGGAGTGTAGTCTATCTCAGTGTGCTTTTTCTGGTGATTTTGAATGTTTACCTTAGCTTCACGTTCTGTCTTCAGAAACCATATTGATTTTCTTTCTGTATTCCGTGTTTTGTGTTACGAATAAGTGGTTTTTATGATTCAGGCCAAGCCCCAGATATGAGTGTCTCCAACGCGCAACAAAAGCTTCCTGCGCCACCTCCTAGTGGGAGGCCTTCTCCTGCCCCCCCTGCTGCCCAGCCTGCTGCCGCCATGCCTGGGCCTTCTGTACCACAGCCACCACCTGGACAGCCTTCACCCATTGTTCAGCTGCAGCAAAAGCAGAATCGCATCAGCCCTATCCAGAAGCCACAAGGACTGGATCCTGTTGAAATACTCCAAGAACGTGAATATAGGTAAAAACGAATAAAAAGATTCAAATGCATATGCAGATTGTTGTTTTCCACTTTCTCAACTGAAACTCCTTGCAGTCAACTACTGTAGTGACAATAGCATAAACTGAATTTCCAGAGAGAGACTGTGTCAAAGAGAAGTATGGAAACATCAAGCCAAACAAAGATTTAATTATACGCCAAGTATGAACTAGTAAAGCATACTGGCAGTATCATTGCAAACCAGGTAAGTTTAGAACAGGCTCCAGGACTCTGCTGGGTTAATGTATTACTTGGATGCTGCAAACACTGAAAGTTAGGAAATCAAAATCCTGGTAGTCTACAGAAACCAATTCAGTGCAGAAAGTTTTCAGAATTATAAACAAAAGGGAAGTTAGAAGAGAACAGTGGAGGTCAAAAGGTTGATGAGTTAGTGGCCACAGCAAAACCAAACTGTATTAGTGATGACAGGGTTGGCTGGACTACCAAAGAGTAGAGGGAATATTAAGGACGTCACAGGCAAGATCAGCAAAAAAGGTTACCAGGAAGCATGATCTTTAAAAGTTGCCTCCTGAGTGCTTTAATTAGATGGTGAATTGTATTCATTACAAACTATAGAGGACGACATTTCTTGTGGAGTTAGAAGGAAACTTCCGCTCTCTTCCCATCAACAAGGCTATTAAACAATTGACCTTGAGAATCTGCTGCACAGAAGGATCTTGGCCTGCACCTAAAATATGTTCCTGATCATTATCAGTCAGAGCAAAGAAGCTGCACTTAGCGTATTTGCTTATTTTGAGTTTGTAGGGGAAGGTGGTCTCACTGAAGACAGGTTTAATGACTTTAATGACTTTCGCTTTATGAAGGTAAAAAACACCGTGAAGTGTTTTAGGATGTGGTGCCATGTCCAGAATCCAGGCCTTGATCCCAGAAAAGCTCTTTTTGCAAGAGATAATGCTTGAAGTAATTTATTGGCATGTTGTTGTGGTCATTCTGTTAGTCTTAACCTTTTTACCTCCTATAGGACTTAATGGCCATAGCTATTTCAGCATGAGCAATCACTTACTTTGTAACATCTTTTTCAGAAAGCTTGTGGAACACAGCGTTATACTCTTTCACACTTGCTCTGAGTGAAGAATTGTAGCACTAACCTGAGCCAAGAATCACGTGGCCAGTATAATGTAACCTTTTCTGCATCAGTTAACCTCAAATTGTTACTCCTTCTGTCTTTCCAGCCCTGCTTCATTGCAGTTTTTCTTGGGGCAAGACTGTTATGTCTTAGTGTGCATAAATGGAGGAAAGTGAGGAGTGACAGAAAATAGCAGTGTTGCATTTACTAATGTGGAGAACCAGTTGTAGATACAGCATATGCATTAGGTTCTGAATACCCTGATCTTGGTGGCAGAGTAAGTGAGGTGGAAGTTTGATAGGGAATCTGCAGCAGAAGGTTTTATTTTTTATGGTAGCACATAGATAATGATCCAAGCTTTTTTAATGTTGAACACTGCTGGAATTTGGTTTTGCTTTGCATACCAGAATGCTTAGAACTTCTGGAAGTCTTTTAATTATTTAAAACTGTATAAGTAACATCAGACCAAAGCTTTGAAAAAAGCAGTTTAACAGCTTTTGTGCTTTGGACAGTGCTAGACTTACCTTTTAGTTATAGGCAAGTTTAATACAGAAACATGATGTATTCACACTTCCTTCATAAAAAGGGAGTAGAAAAAAGCCATTATAAACATTTGTATCCTGAAACCAGTGAAGTTAGCAAAAGCTTTATGGAACGGTTGTCTCTTGAGATCTTTCAGTAGTTAACTTTTTTAATAAAGGGGCATTATACTTTGAAATACTTAGGAAACTGTTTGAGTTACTCATTTTCATGAAAAGACACATTTATCATATAGTTATTTTGGGGATTCATATTTCAAACATATGGATAGACCCAAAAGGTATACTGCTGTATTGTGGGAAAGTGTGAGCTTTGAATCTGATTAAATTAGGAATTCTTGACAATTGCAGATAAGGTTTGCTCAGTGACTGTACTGGTTTTGTCTGTGATAGAGTTAAATTTCTCCATAGTAGCTTGTATGGGGCTGTGTTTTGGATTTGTGCTGAAAACAATGTTGATACCAACACTGGTGTTTTCATTATTGCTGAGCAGTGCTTGCACAGAGTCAAGGCCTTTTCTGCTTCTCACTCCACCCCACCAGAGAGCAGGCTGGGGGTGCACGAAAAGTTGGGAGGGGACACAGCTGACGTCACGCTCAGCAGTAAAACTGGTGGGGAGGTTGGTGAGGGCCTGCTTCTCGGCGACTGGCTGGGCATCGGTCAGTTGGTGGTGAGCAATTGTTTTCATTTGCATTGCTTGTCTTTCTTGGGTTTTGTATTCCTCTCTCTTTGCTATTTTTCTCTCTCTTTTCCTTACAATTTTTTAAAAAATATGACGTCTTTTTAATTATGAAACTGTTTTTATCTTGTCCCATGAGTTTCTTTCTCACTTTTATCCTTCCGATTCTCCCCCCATCCCACTGGGGACGGGGTGGGGGTGGTGGGAGTGGGCAAGCAGCTGTGTGGTGCTTAGTTGCTGGCCAGGGTTAAATCAAGACGGCGACCTTGAACATGGGGGTTTTGGACTAAAGGTACAAAGTGTGCTTCTGGAGTGGCAGTAATTTAGTGCTACTTCATGAGCTACATGATAAAAAGTTAATTACTGAGGTATTTGGCTGTTTCTTTTGTATACGTTTCTTCTTTTGAGTGCGTGATGGCATACTTTCAGGGGAGCATACATGCTACTGCGTACACATTTCTATTTCTTAATGGATTGTGTACATGATTTATGTGTTAGAGCATATCTTGTACAGAGAACAGTGTTGTAAACGTGAAATATTTCATTTTTTTGCTGTTACAAAATTACACCTAATTATTTTTTTTTCAGTGATAGCAAGTCTTCTTTCCTTGTTACTAGGAAGTTATGTAGTTTGTTTCATCAAACATTTCATCAAATAGGCACTTAGAAGTACAGTATAGCATTACTATTCGTTAACCATGTGCTAAATAGACCAGTAAAGATGGAGAAGCAGTGATGCACGTATTAACATATTGCAGGATATGAAAAAGCTTTGAATCTAATGAAAAAGCAGCAGACTGCTTTTTCTACCTGAAAAGCCTTGATCTGATTATAGAAAAGGCTCCAGCATATATTAACAAAGAGAAGGAAAATGGAGAGTTAATGTTGCTGTCAAATTCACATTGTTGTGCCAAGAAGCTATTTGCAGTGTATGTTGATTTGAGATGAGATTATATGATAATTGTTGTGAACCTCTGTGTGACTGAAGGTGGATAAAAACAAACTTAGATATTTAAAATTTTTACCAATATAAGAACTTTAAAATACTCTTATGTGGAGTGCTGTTAAACTTTTTGTGTTCCTTGAAATCTGCCCAGAATAAAAAATTCATACAGTGCTTTTCTAAAACTCTCCTTAACACTTTCTTCAAAATAAGGTGCTGCTTTTTGATCTCACTGACTAGATCTCTTAAAGCTAATAATGTGTGTAATTTAAAGTTGTTCTCTTATGTGGAAGGGCTCTTTTCCATCTTCTCATTGCTAATTAAAAAAAATACATTTGCTAGTGTCCTGTAGATTGTCTGTGTTCTTTCTGTTATCTGCAAAGCCTCTTCTTACGTATCTTCATGGCTTACTGCACGGCATCCGTGCCAGACAGGTTGGAATGTGCAAGCATAACCTCTGCTATTGACCCCAGTTAATGAAGAAGAGGCGTGCATCACTTGTTTTGCAAAGAGATGTCTGTGTAGGTGCACAAGCTAATTTCTGCATGGGTGAAGATAAATTGCTGAACTGCAAAGATTAATTAAATATATGCTTTAAATGGTGAGATTGTATCCTTCAAGCGCTCAGCCTCTTGTGTAGTACAAGAAGAAACACTCAATGCTAACAAAATAGAAAAATTGAAAGTATGTTCAGTATTCAGCTGCCTTACTAAGTTCACAGCTCAAAAGAGAAGTTTGGAAAGGTTGTGACTGCTCCCCTAAAGTTTCATTGAAGTCAGTGAAACTGGGATTTGGGTATAACTGTTTTGTAGGTGATGGTTTCAGGAGAAACATTGCAGCTATTTGGGGAGTGAAATAGAGTAATAAATCATAGTTGTGATGCGTGATTACATCCATGTGTGAATAAGCATCAGGCAGAGCACCCATCAGTGATTTAGAACAGTATTTTCTTTGTACATCTCTGCTATTTTACTGTATAGATGTACAATAGTACGTCTAATCTCCCAGAAAACCACTTAATTCTCAAGATTTTGCATCCTTAGGTGCACTAAAATCTCTTCTTAATGACTGGAGTGTTCAGTGACAGGTGAGGTTGTACAAAATGTGGACTTTTTTTAGTGTACTACATACACTTGAAAGAACAAAATATGTCAATGTAATCTGAATGAATGAATAGTCTTCCAGCAGGAATCATTAACTTCTCTGGGCCTGGACAAATATCTGTAGCTTTTAATGGAACTTTCTCTTAGTAGGAAGTAGCCCTTCTTGATTTACTTTTCAGTCTGTATGAAAAACTTTAGTAACCTAATTCTGCTTCAATTTTTTGCTCTCTTGAGGACACTAAGTTAGTCTTCTGTAGTAATGCAGCATTACCTCCTTTTTGTTGTTCCAGGAACTTAAGAAGTCTTTCGGTAATACAAAAAATAGCATACTTTTAGGAAGTTTAGGAGTTTTAGGAAGGTGTACTATTAGAGAAGAGATATTATCTGCAACTGTACAAGTGATTCCAGTTGCTTTCCGGATTATATATGTCATGATGCATGCAGTTACTGTGAGATCCTAGTATTTTGATTTGTTCTGACTCCATGTATCAGGTGCAGCCATTTTGCCTGATGTATGATGTACTTTCCAGCTGCGAGGCTGACATGTCAAGTGTATGAGAGTTTATGTCACAGTGCTAATACTGTGGAGTGATGAGAGGGTGAAAGGGCAGGAGAAGAATGATCATGGTATGCAAAGAAGCCCTATAGGAAGTGTTTCCTTTCTCCCTTCATGGCAGTTGCAAAGTCCTTAGCACAGGAAAACAGCAGCAGATGCCTTTTCCTAATGTGATCTGATGTTTTGTGCTTTGTGAAAGTAAAGGGAAGTCTTGTGAGTCCTGTGCTGTGTAGGGAGATGAGATACCTTCCTGNTAAAGCAGCTGAGAAGCAGCAAAGTTGGTTGTTTTTTTTTTTTGTTTTTTTTTTTTTGCTTTTTTTTTTTTTTCCTAAAGCATGTGGGAAATGGAGGGCACTGATTCAGTTGAACTTAGATGCAATTTTTGTAAAACTTAAAATTTTGGGGTCTGTTATTTTAGTGCCTTGGCAAAATTTGCAGTTCACAGAAGTACTTACTTGTAAATAAACCCACAAAACCTATGTTAACTGCTAGCTCTGTGATCTTGTTTTTCAGTGTAAAAAATAGAAAAAACCCAAGTTCTATCTGGCTTGTCCATTATTCTCTCTCTCTCTCTCTTTCATTTGCAAATGAACACAAAAGGAGCTTGTAAAGGAGAGGGAAATAGGATCTGATTTACAGTGTAACAGCTATGTAAGTGTGAATACTTTACTAATGAACTTTTCATTTGTCAATAAAATAAGCAAGTAGAATTCCAGGTATTAAGGAGAGTTCTGTCTCATCACTGACCACACTGTGTATGAAACAATACCCATCAAAGAAGCTTGAAATCAGAATCCTGTATAGTATGAGTAAAATAAAATTCCCAAGTTTCTTTTCACACATATACTTTTAGTCAAAATTTAAAGAC
>VYZV01025747.1:5954-26937 GCA_013401275.1 Pandion haliaetus
CTCCCATCCCTCTCCCTTCCCTACCCCCACGGAGAAGAAAATCTTTTTTTGCAGAAGGAAAGCCCCATGGAGTAGAACAAAATAAATGCAAACACGCACACATGTTTTCAGAGCAAAGGTGCGCATTGCAGTCAGTAACGCATAGGCAATAGAAAGCACACACTACTAGTGTTGAGTACATACAGACACAGTCTGGTGTTCTAGTAGCCCATCATATTTGTTTTCCCATCCACATGCATAATAGACTCATGAGAGCATAGCATTCAAAAATCCATTTTTATCTATTACTATCTCATGGTAGATTAGAAATAACTACCATCAGGTGACCGTATTTTTTCTCTTTACATAGGAATTCTTTTTCCAGAGGCTCTTCTGATGTGTTTATCGCCATTCTATATGAATTCCTCACAAACAGCAACGAGTTTATGCTCATAATATCTCTGTGAAATAGAAATAAAAATGTTGCTAGCAGGAGCAGATGTTGACAAAGTCTAATGACATTAGTACAGAGACTTCTGTGTATTTCAAGGGGACAATGAACCTGGTAGCCCTTATCAAGTAGGCATTTGCAATTGTACACTGAAGTCTCATTGACTTTAGTGGGATTTGAGAATATACTTAACACATGTATATAAGCACTTCGCTGAATGCAGATGCATGTCACAGAGGATTGGAAAAGATGTAAGACTCCCAAATAAATATCTCAGTGACAGAGTCGTTCCTCTGACTGCTCTGTCTGTTAGCTCTCTAATACAAATCTTAGGATTAAAGAAAAACAACTCCCCTAACCCAACAAGTACTGTGTATGCTGGCAGAAATATTTTGTCTGACTAAAAATGTGAGTTCATCAGTTGCTACTGCCATTACTTGTAGCCTAAATCAATGTTAATCATTCACAATGTAATGAAAGAACCCAACAAAACTTTTCTACCTTTTCAGCCAATGTGTGATGTGAAAAAAAATAACATTTTCTATTAATTCAAAGAAATTTTGCTGAATAGAAAACTTTTATTTACATTTTCCCTTAGTTAATCCATAAAAAGATCTTAATCTCTGGTTTGCAACTGAGTCCCATGTTCAGTTGTGAGGACATGGAGAGGAGGATAATTGAGATTTTAAGCCCGAAAGAGACATGAGTACGATGTGTTCACCTCTGATTGAAATGTATCAGCTATTGGAACCGAAATCACTGTATGACAGTCTTCACATGTGAGGCCTCGTATGAGTCATGGGGTATGCACAGGTGTGGACAATAATGTGTGAGATGGAGAAAAGGACAGGGAATCTCCAGTCCCGGTAGCCTGCAGTCACAAAATCAAGGTCTGTGGCTTCTGAAATTTTCAAACCACGACTGTGGTAGAGACATTTGGTCCAAGAACCAGACTGTATCTATTCCAAAATAACCCTGTGAAATATGTAAAATACAAATGTGATGAACTTCAGCACACACTGTTTTAACCCACCTATTTGCTCTTTTGCATTGATTGGTAACGTATAACATATTAAGAGTGTACATTTAAGCCTATAGGAACACAGTGCATATGTATTGGGGAAAAATTAAAAGGTTGTGTCCTTTCAAAGACAGTTTCACACAGTGTGGTCTAAGACTTACTAGCAGTTTCTCACCAGCACCACCACCACACAAACCATCATGCTTTAAAAAAAAGGTCTTCCTGTGTACTGAGTTTTTAACTCTTCTATTAAACAGCAGAGAAATAACAATATCAGAATAAAAGCAATTTATCAATTAGAAATGGTTACTTTGTGAGCCAAATTTTGAAACCAGGTACCAATCTATGAATTAGCTGCCTGTTGTCTGAGGCAATGTACCACTATGCAAATACGCATATTGCTAAATGACCTTTGTGGTTAAATTTAGATTATCACTTAAGGAAAAACTGTCAGTTTCATTTAATTTCCCCAAGTCTGTCAGTGCATTTAAGGATCTCAGTCACCCTGGAGTGTTACCCAAGGTACACAAATAATTAAGAAGAGCTTGTAATTGAGTATTTTGAAGTAGTTTTAAAAAAATGCTAAAATGTATTGAAGAAGTGATTAACAAAACAAACTTGACTAGTTTCCTCTTTCACAGTCCCTGTTGCCCCTTTTTGTTTGAGAATTGTTCCTTGACTTGTTTTACTTAACAATATGCACTATTAACGCATAACTGTTTTATGATAACTACTGTTTAGTCTGCTTTTTCCCCCCGAGACTTCAGTCAAATTTGGGGGCAAATTTTTATGAAGTGGCACCTCCTGAGACAAATGATGATGGGATTTTGTAAAGCTAAACATTCTATTGTAATGAACTGGCTTTACTTCTATATATGTGAAAGGACAATCCTTTCTGGTTTAGAAAAGAGTAAGTAAATGTTTTCATAAGTAATTGAACTTCATTTACCAGGTAGAAATGCACTGCAGCAGTGATATTTACCACATCAGTGATTACAAGGCAATTATAAAATCACACCAGCTTATTAAAATTGATGAGAAATGTTATACCTATACGCAATGTGTTAAAAGTATCACTGATAATAAAAGTAGCTGATAATTTTACAAAGTATACAGTGAGAAAATTAACAAGTTATGCTTATAGTAAAACCAGGAACATTTAAAGTCTTAAAAACGTTTCTTGTTTGCATTTTTTTGAGTGAGAAATCATAGGGAAAAACTTACAATTAAACTGGTTTTTTTTTTCACTAAAGTTGTAGTAACAGGACCACTTAAGATCAAGGCCTTCCCTGAAAATGATTCTGCATATTTCATATTTCCTTTAATAATTTTCTAACAAAAACAATAGTGATTACTTATGCTTATCTTTATGGTTTAAAATAAAATTTCAACTTTTAAAGTGTGCATTTATTTAGGTAGGTTTTCTTAAGAAATTACTTAGGCTCTTCCATGATCTTAAATAAACATAAATGATTTAGTACTTCAGGTATGTTTAGTTAAAGTCTACTAAAGCTCATAGGAATGTTTTACTTACCTGCACTGGCTTAGGACTTCAGTTAGCAAAGTTTCTGTGGTATTGTAATTGTTAGGGGTTGCCAAATTCAGCAGCCTTACAGGGGTGAGCCTGCTGTAGCTCTGTGTTCCCTGGTCCAGCTCACAGTGAGTCTGAGCATTGGGGTCTGTGAATATGTATAGTTAGTGTATTGAAAAAAAGATTACTGCTGAAATTTTTATGAAAAAGAACAATATTCAAAGCTATGTCTAAAAATATTCTGAGTTATGTTTCTATAAATGCACAAGTGCTTAGCCAAAAAGCGGAAATATTAGCAGTATTACCTAGCTAATATCCAGTGTGCCATATTTAAATTTGGAGTAATTGTAATTATTCACAATGTTTATATAAGAAATATTGTACAAATGTAAATAACTAGCAAATTGAAGGAAGTTGTAGTTTGCTCCTAATATTTCAAAAGCAGTAACAGCAGCTAAACTAATAGATTATTCTTTATGAGATGTTTGCTCAGATCTAATATGGGGCTAATTCAATTTTCATGTCAAAGTAAACAAATTAACTAGAGAAATTAACGTAGAAAGTTCAGGAAAAAGTAGGGAATGATGCTATCTAATAGTTTCCTTTTAAACCTACTGTTAAATTTGCTGTTTATCCAAGACTTATAAAGGTGACACCTCGTGGTAATAAAGAATATTGCTCCAGTACTCGTTAGCCGCCGAAAGGGTGTTTTAGACTGCCTTTTCTATATATACAAATAGAATAATGTTATAATTGAATCACGGATTTGGCCAGTAATCTTTCGCTCCGAAAGAGACTCATTATGCATCATGTTAATACTATTTTAGATTCAAAGTGCCTTAATTTAAAAAAAAAAAAAAAGCAGTCTTCGCTTTGACTTTTTTTTCCTCCTTTTTTTAACCTTGCTCTGGTGCTTTTGTAATAATTTTACATCTTTACAGTACTAAGTGGAATTCAGCACTGCTCCTCAGGTTCAGCTGATTGTTACACCTGCTCCTAATTTAGATGAACACAGAAAGCACAGAAAACCTGAGAATCAGATTAATTGCATCTTCCCTATATAGATACCATGTGCACTAATACGCCCCTCAAAGGCAATACAGAGCACAGACATGTAACTACATCTGCCACACACCCAGGGGCTCTACAGTGATATCTATGTGTGTGCCACCTTCCCTTTTTTGTCTATGCACAGTCATTGCAGTGGCTAAAAGGATTGTTCAGTGGTCTTAAATGATGTTGGGAAAAGGGGTAGCCGGGTAGCCGAACTACTGCATGTTTAAAGCTGCTCTCCTAGCAAGTGATCACAGCTTGATCATTTCAGCTGCACTGTGCTGAGCCTGAACTAATGAGGTCTCTAATCCTGATATGAGTCAGCTCCTTCTTCTCCTGCAAAACATGGTCATAACTTAGTAAGAAATCTAATTCTTCAACCTGTTCATCCTAGCTTTCAGTCCAGCTTTAGCAATACTGATGCTTACTACAGCTAAACCTATACATAAACCATCATCCCCTCACTTGGCAGCAGCTCATAGCCGACCCCTCTCGGTCTTGCAGAGCCCTGCAGTTAGAACAGCCCCTGCCAAACCCGAACTATTCCATTAACTTTGCATATTGGCAGGAATTACCATGTAAGTTTGAAGAAAAGTTTTTTTTATTCCCTTCAATCTTAGCAGTGTGCTTCAATGATATGTTGAGAAAATATTTACCGTTGGATGTATGTTCGCTGCCCTGTATAAATTATAAGAGGCATGAACAAAGCAGCATATTCCAACTGCCTTCTCATTAGGCTCAGAGATTAAAAAAGTTGAGGGCTAGTGTGAGAAAAAAGTTGGTAAAAAACATTAACAAATTGGTGAATTTCCTGGAATAGGTGACCAGATATCAGCCAAAAATGTATTAATATTAGTGAAAGCAGTAGTTAAATGGATTCCATCTTAATGAAATGGTTCACCTGGGAAACAACATGGAAGAATTTGAAATGTTGCATGACATGAAGAAATTTATGAAAGAAGTAACTAAAATGTGATGGAATGATAATTGTGGTTCTTACTTTTAAAGCCTCTGTTCCACTGGGAGGAAAGATGAAAAATAAGGATGATGTTAAGAACACTGTAACAACCTACTGCAGAAACAAGACAGAAAGGGGTGAAGAAAGACCTGTTAATGTTAATATAATTTTAGGAAAGGATAGACAAAAACATTACTTAAGCCTAAGGATTTTTTGTGGTATTCCAGTGCCATATTTGGTTATAATAAATGATTCTGTAGTTCTATTTGAGAAATATTATCAGGCATTTTTATATTGCAGCATTGCATAGATAGTAGAATTAATAATGCTATAGTAGGTGTTCTGGTTTCAGCTAGGATAGAGTTAGTTTTCTTTCTAGTAGCTGGTGTAGTGTTATGTTTAAGGTTCAGTATGAGAATAATGTTGACAACACACTGATGTTTTCAGTTGTTGCTCAGTAGTGTTTAGCCTAAGTCAAGGATTTTTCAGCTTCTGATGCCCAGCCAGCAAGAAGGCTGGAAGGGCATGAGAAGTTGGGAGGGGACACAGCCAGAGCAGCTGACCCAAAGTGGCCAACGGGGTATTCCATACCATGTGATGTCATGCCTAGTATATAAACTGGGGGGGAGCTGGCCTGCAGGGTGGATTGCTGCTCGGAAACAAACTGGGCATCGGCCAGCAAGTGGTGAGCAACTGCATTGTACATCACTTCTTTTGTATATTCTGATCCTTTCATTATTATTGTCGTTTTATTGTTATTATTATTATTATTAGTTTCTTCCTTTCTGTTCCATTAAACCATTCTTACCTCAACCCATGAGTTTTACTTTATTTTCCCCCGATTTTCTCCCCCATCCCATTGGGAGGGTGGGGAGTGAGTGAGTGGCTGCACGGTGCTTAGCTACTGGCTGGGGTTAAACCACGACAGTAGGTATACATACTGATGACTGTTCTAGCAAAATTCAACATTAAATATCACTTAATTCAATAAGCAGACATCACAGGATGATATGAATATGATTATGAGTTGATACAAATTACAGTGAAACAGTAAATGAATGAAAATCTTTAAATGTGACATACAAATTATGGTGCAATGAAGTGAAAACTTGCAAAGTAGTCAATTGTACGTATGGTCACCCTGTAAAGTCAGATCAGTTCTTCTTTCAGTGAGGGATTAGGCAGTTACGAGGGACTATACAGGTGGTTACTGTGGAACAGCTGACATGGTAGATTTCAGTTCATAATTTATACTTATTTGTATATCCATTCCATGAGGTTCTCAATTTCAAAGGCAATCTTTTATTCATCAAGGGAAACAGTTAGTAGAATCAACTAGTTAAAGAAGCTGTACTAGACTATAAAAATTGATAAAACTTAAGACTCAGCATCTCAAGTAAAAGTGGTGTGGAGAGAACTCATACAATTACAGTCTAACCCGATGAATTATCTTCTGTGAAGTGCCAAACAAGTTGATAATCTATGTGGAACAGAAAAACCGCTTGAAAAAGTTAAAAATACTAACTCTCAGAGGTCATATGTAAGGATAATATGAGAATTGCCAAGATTCAAGGAGAATTACATCCTGCCAAGATACTAAAATAAAGTACAAAAGGCTTTTCTATTTTATATTAAAATAAATATAAGCTGTTCACAGTCAGTGCCAGAGTCCTATTTCTGCTACCCAGGGAGTGTCAAAACTGGCAGGTGTTGTGTAGGACAAAACCAAGTAAGTCAAGTCAACTTCCTAACAGCTGGGCCTAGCAGAGCATCAAACTCATTGTGAAGTTGTAAAATTTGGGATAGCATTCAAGGCTGTTACCATCTTCTCTTTATCCAGGGAAGAGACTTAGTGCCTCAAATAAATTTTTCAAAGAAAAAATCCAGCTACACATTTATAGGCGAGCCAGCACATCCACAAAAGGAATAGTCTGCACACCTGCTACTGACCTTTGCTTATCTGAACTCCGAGTCCATTTCAAAAAGACTTCTCTGATCTTCAGTACAACAAAGAAATTGAGTAAATGGCATAATTTACAAGAACCTGTATTGGATGCTGCCATGGGAGCAGAGAAGCAAAGCAGCATCAAATCTGGACCTCTTTGAAGGTCAGTAAGTAAATACTGATACAGCACTGTCACGAGGCGGGTCTTAGGGCACATTTCATATTGACTTTAAGCATTTGACTGATTCAGTGACTATCTCACATCAAGCCTGGCCAACTGTGCAGCTGGCAGGCAGGAAACTGAATAGACTAGTTGTGCTATGGGTAATAGCAAAGGCTAACACAGAGACACATACATACACACACGCACAAATCAAACAAATGCAAATTCCTGAGAATGCAGACACTTCTTACACTATTCTGTCACCATCACAAGAGCAGTCACCAGTATCTCTTCTGAATAATTATCTTAACAGTTCTATTGACGGCTCCAGAATAGAACAGAAAAATTAGATGTGGACCAATGACAAATACCACTAATAAAACAATACTGTCAAGAAGAACTGGAGAGGACAGAAAGAATACAATTGAGGAAATGAGTACAGAGTTTCAAAGTACAAGGTGGTATACTGGCAGATCCGTGAGGAGCAGCCTTGCCATCAAAACCTCCTAGCTAAGCAGAGCAGCCGGAAGCATCTCTGTGCACTAATTAGTCATGGAGTGACTACTGCTGAGATGCAGCTGCAAAAAAGAAAGCTTATATATTTCAAACAGGTGAAGTATTTAGCAGTGCCAGGAAAAATCTAATTAAAGTCAGACAATTTTAAATGGTCTAGGCCTGATGAAATTTACTGCAGGATGCTTAGAGAGTAGATGAAGTGCTTTTAATGCAGTTAGAGGATATCCATGAGAATCTTTGCGGGTTGGGAAATGTATCAAAGACTGGAGAAGTCCTGTCCTCTTTAAAAAGTGAGTGTGGTTGGGTAGAAGAAAGAGGGATGGTATTTGGATTCTAGCTCTTCAAAAACAACAAAATAACCAAAATTTATAAGCTTTAAGGATTCTATGGGTAACAGATCCATGTTACTTTTCAGGTACAAGTTATGGCAATCTAGCTACTTTTTGTGTTAGGCTAACAGGTTTATTGGACAACTGAATCAAGTATCTCTTGGTTATTTTCTAGTCCAGGTAACAAATGTGGCTTTGGAAGTCCTTTATCAGTTTGTCAGAGAAACGGTATTTTCTCTTCTTGAACAGAAGTAACTAGATATTCCATCTTAAAGAAAATTATAATTTTGAGTTAGGCATCAGTGCTCTTCGGAGCTCAGAAGAAAAACTGTCTTCACTGTAGTTTCTAAGAGGTATCTCTGGAAAAAAGCCACACTTTTCTATTTTTCCCTATGGGCTGATTTCTATTTTAGTTTATCAACTGTGAATCATGCCTCCCAGGTGATTTCCAGCATCTGTGTACTGTTTGTTCATAGAGTATAGCAGATGCTTTTTAGACCCTTAGAGGTGTGCTGTTATATGTTGTTCTGCTACAAGATTAGAGTTAGAAATAGTCTTTAAATATCACATTTGTACTTGCTCCTGGGAAAAATTCTCAATCTATGTATGTGGTTCATGCAGCTGGTATACATGTACGTTTGAAGCTCAAGATACCAGTAGATCAGTCTGAGGTTCATCTTCTGCATGATTTCCAGCAACTTCAAAGGAACATGGTTAGTCACTTGAGAGAAAAGAATGCTGGAAAGTTTCAATTAAATGTATTTAACTTCTTTTGTTGCAAGGCTCTTTCTACTTCTTTGTGCTTTTGCTCTTGGAGGTTTTGGCTGCTATATAAAAAAGCATGCATGCTGCTGTAAAAGTTGTTCCCCAGGGTGCTGTTCAGAGCATTTATAAACAACTCTTTTTCAAATCTGATTTTTAGACAAGAGTATCATAAAGACCTCTGTAAAAAAAATAATCTTGGTAAATGTGGTTGTGTAGGTAGTTTAATTTTAATCCCTGTAAAATGGGGTAGGGAGGAGGAAAGAGGACTGTGAAACTCAAAATCCAGCTAAAATTCACTAGTAATATCCAGCTAAACAGAGAATAAATTTGTCTGGTACTTGGTAGTACTGTCTCTGTATCTTAATCTTCTAGTTCCTTGTAATTTCCTAATTATTGTACTTGAGCATACCCTGTTTGCCATTAACCTGGCTCAACAGTGAGACCTGCTGCCTTAAGTAATGCTGGACTATTTGAACCCAAGTCAAGAGAGCTGTCAACAGCTGAGCTGTCTGTCAAAACAAACAGAAACATGATCAAAATCCAACGATTGCTTCATTTCCTCCTCCCCAAGTGTATTAACTTAATTAAAATAATCACAACAGCTAGAATAAAGCTGTAAGTGTGCTGCATCTTGTTCAAATAGCATTTGCATTAAACAGCTACAAGAGGTTGCAAAGTGAAGCCCTGCCAAAATTGGCAAGTTCCAGCATCAAGACCTTAGCACAAGCCAACACTGAAAGTGTGCATTACAATATTGTTTTAAAATAATGCTTGCTATTTTTGCAGTGTACTTGTTCATAGTTCAGTTGTCTCTTAACAAGCAACTATAGTTCAGTTTATTCATTCTACGGCCCATGAGCCCATGCGTTATTTATCATACATTATTCAACATCTGCCTCTAACATGGCTATTATTAGCTTCCTTTTCTATGAGTGACTTCAGTAGAAAATGTGTATTTCTTGAATGATCACATACAGTGGTAAAGGAAGAAGGTATTTTATGGCTGTGGATCAGACAAAGGCATTAGTGTCAAATTTACTTGGTGAAGGAATACTTAACTTGGGACGTCCAAGATGTAATTTTTTTCAGAGTATGTATATTCTGTAACTCCAAAATGGAAATCTCTTTAGCTTCAGGTGGATTTCTGGCTTTTGAGCAATCCTGCAAATGGAACTATGGGTGTTATTCAGGCAACATAGAATGAAGACAACCTAGAACAGTCTAGCCTAAATAAACTGCCTAGTATGATGTGAGAACCACTCTCAGATGCAAACAGATAACAAAACTGCCAGTAAAACATTTTAACCAAGGGGTTTGTTGTTCTTTTCCAGCAAACTCCCACCTCATAGGGGATCCCCTATACCTAATACTGCAACAAAAAAAATTTACTTCATTGCCAGAAAAGCTGTAGTCTAGGCTGCAGCCTATTCCTTCTCTCAAACAACTTCGACAACTTCTCTCACTGGGTGATGTTCACAATTCCACTCTTAAGTTTTAATGTGTTATTACTATATCAGCTAAGAACCACAATGCAACAGTAGGCAGTGTCTTCCTCACAGCGAAGTATGGCAAAAAAACCCCTTTCAAATAACTTGGCCAGACAAAATAGAATACCTTCAAATAATACTAGTCAGTGGCAGAAATCTAACAAGCAAAATGTGAGCTCACACTGATAATTGAAGCTTGGCAACTGATATTAGCAGCTCTTACAATGAAGAGACCTAGGAGATCTTAAGGACAAACAGTGGTATCAGTCCAAACTTTAACTATTCAATGTTACCTCTAGTATTCAGATCCCACCTGCTAATGGAAACACTTTCTAAACTAAACCCTTTGATGACAAGCAAATGACAGTTGATAAATGAACTCAGCCTTCTGTGTGTGGCCCTAAACTTTCACTATCTTATGGCTGTCATCAGTCTCACGACCTCAGAAAAATACTGTTGCCCAGAAAATAAGATAAAAAGGTAAAAGTTAAGAAAATCAATGAAAATCCTCTACAGGAGACAGGTACAGCTGCATGCTGCAATTCCTACACAATCCTTACACAGGCAAGCTACCTAAGGTAAAGATTGTAAAATGGCAGTAGAGCTGCTTGCTCAGCCCTTTGTAAAGCCTAAGACAACATTTGTACTGAGTCATGAGTCACCTTAGGAGATCGATGTCAGGGCCCTGAGTGATTTTTCCCCTGACCTTCCTGGGGGTTTGTCTGCCTGAGCTCAGGGCCAACTTAGAAATAGTGTGGCTGATGGCCTTGAAAGAAAGAGCAAGCAGATGCATCCTTGGAGGCTTGCTCCAGGCAGCTCTGCTAGGAAGTCTGGGCTGGGGCTCCCTCCTCCCTCGCTTGGGGCTGCTGAGATTCTTGTGGTTGATCCCTGCCTGAGCTATGCTCCAGCCATGTTGTGCCTGTGCCTTGTTGATGCAGATCCTGACCCACTGACTTGACTTCCCAGCTGGAGCTTGGCCCTGCTCTGTCACCACAAGCATCCCTGATGACAGGGGCTGTGGGGTGCCCACCCCAGCCCTGCTCCCTCACAGGGGTTGATGGGACAGGCCCTGGCTGGCAAGACCCTGCCCTGTCCGTGCTGCTCCATGTATGTGCGTGCATCTTTGAGGGAAAGTGTGGGGTGAGAGGGGTGTTTGTAATTTTCCAGAAAAGCCTTTAATACCATGGACACCCAGAATTTCAGTGATTATAAAACCCTTTGCAGTTCTTATTTTTCTTCACAGTTCTGAAATCACATTATGGTATTTCATACTAAGCAAGCTGTGCTTTCCAAACACCCTTGAAAAATAAGTTTTTGCTCCAGTTCCTTTAGGTATTTCTATTACATCAATTTCAATAATAATAATAGATTAACTCACTACTGCAAAATTATTGTTGAGATACATTGCCGAACCTCTCCCAAAGCTGTAGAAGCTGTACAACTTCAGTTTTATGAGGTTGTGGCTCAACCTCAGCCTGGTGATAGGTTCACTTCCTAGCACATTTCCATGCTCTTGATAAAGTTGTTTCTGTAGTATTCATATGGCTGGAAAATTCCACAATATTATGCTAGTATGTGCATCTTTCAATGTTGTTGTCTTCCACTCCACATAGTGCCTTGTACTCTGATTATATTTCCTAATTCATAGATAAAAATTCTAATGGTTTAAGAAAAGCCAAAGTGTTTGTATAAAAGAGTGTATTTGCCTACTTCCCCTTAAAAATAGATCCAGATTGTATTCATGGGTACAGCTTGTGGATGTCCTCAAGGAACATCTCCCACAGGAGGAGGAATGTCTGGGAAGTGCCATTACAGAGAAAAAGAAACTGTTAGCTCTGCTCTGTTCTAGGGACTGAGCTGTGGTAAAACAGAAAGGGGAAGTAAAATTCAATCATAAACAGAAAACTATCTATGAAACTATTGTGTCCTTTTAAAAAAAGGAAACAGTAGTTTCACACAGAATTTTAAAACTGTCTCTTCTACAAAAGAAAGTTAATATTACCTTCCTTGAAGAAGTGAATTTCCACCATATGTTTCCATCTCCAATTCCTCCAAAATATGGATGTAGGTGTAGAACTGCAAACTATCTCTTTTCTACTGAGATGTTTCAGTCCTTTAGGAGCGCTTGCAGGCACCAGGATGCATGTCACACTTTCAGAAGGTCCCTTCCAGTCCTATTTCCTTCAGGAAGTTTCAATCCCTTTTAAAGTCAAGCGAAGATAACTATATAAAGCTGAAAATGAAATATTGAAAAAGTTCTTTTAAAACTCCATTTTTAATTAATAGTGAGACATTTTCCTCCTAGGATCTGGCATTACTTTTTAATCTGGAAACACTCTACAAACCTGTAAGTTTCTCCGAGTTGTTTGTTATTTCTGTCACAAGTAGCTCTAAAATATACATAGAAAAATAAGACAAAAAAAATCTTCTTATAGCTGAGTATTCCCAAGAACTTGGAAAGTCTGGAATCATGTTGAGTCCAGATTATACGCTGAAGCAAACACACTTTATGTAGTCTGACGCAATACATTCAGATTGTGTTGCAGCGACTTGCAATGAAACAATTATTTTTGTGGACATAAGTAGTATTCTGTTAATTCTCAAGCCTGAAGGTTAAAGTAGGTTCTGACAATTTAGGATGGGATCACCTCACATAAATGAACTGGATAGAATGGAGAGGATAAGATATTTTCTGATCTAGAATATGACAAATATACCTACAAAATGCATATAGAGCAAGATATTTCTTTGGCTGACAAAAAGGCTCTTTTGGCTCAAAAGGGCTTCTAGCCAGAAGAGACTGTGGCTTTGTGACTTTCTATGTAATGTTGGAATTAGGATTCCAGAACATATTCCTTCAGGTAAAGTAGTTAACTTGGAGCTAAATCAGAGTTTTCTGTGTATATGCAACATTCAGAACCCACTATGATACTCCCCTGTAGTGTTCTCCCAGTCGTTGTTCCGGTGGTTAACCATCCTCACTTGCAAAGACATTTGTTTTTTTGTTCTGAATTTCTCTGTGTTCATCTGTAGCGAATTAAAGTGAAGAGCTGTATAAGCACTCTTCTAGCTGCTCAGCTTCTCTCCATCTTTTAAGATAAACAGACAGAGATTCTTGAGGGTTTTTTTCTATAACAAAACTGCTTTGAGTAATTCTTTTAGTGCTTCATTCATCTGTCATCCTTATAACTGTAATTTCCTCAGAATCAGGGGTTTGAGCTCAGCTTAGTACTATAGCAGCTTTTCCCACGGGATATGGGAGCATTACAATTGCATGCTTCCAGCCTTTCAGCCCCATGGAACTGCCCCACAGCACTGGTGGGTCACCTCTGTTCCTTGGCAGTCGCCATTGCACCCCCTTCTGTTACGATCATTGGAACTAGTGTCTTAGGTGTGTTTCTTTGAACTGCTCTTGTACACCAGGTGTTAAGGTCTCTGGGGAAATACTCAGATGTTCAGGCTGATGGCAAAGGAGAAGAGACTGAGTCCTGCCTGGGGAACCTCAAACTCTGTCTTTCATACTGTAAGAATGGCCCCCATCCTCTGCTCCTGAACGCACATATTACCGTATTGAATTTTTCCTTCATTGACTAAACCTGCCTTCCTTGATCACTCATTGAGTCAACAACTAAATTTATCAGCATTGACTGAATTATTTTTGTGCTCAGCTCTGTAAAAATATAAATAAATGTAAAATCAGTACCAGAAAAGTATCATGAAAGAAAAATAGCCACTTGGTGATATTCCCTATTTACATTGCATGTTGAGACCTATTTGTTACTCAGCTGTTAATCCCATTTGTATGTGCCTTGATGACTTTTATCAACTGAATTTATAATTTCATAAAAATGATTCCAACTTAATTTGACAAGATCAATTTTCCATGTACCCGTGTTGATTAGCAGTAATTATATTATCCTCCTTCAGTTGCTTATTACTTGAATCCCCTATCAGGCTTTACATAATTACAACAATCTCTTAATACTGCCAGCATGAGACCTTTCACTGATGACACTTAGATTATCTTGCCCATGATAATGCAAGGTGGTTTTTTTCCTCTAAATATTCCAGATAGATGCTTAAATATCTATTTATCCCATTCACTAAAATGATATGGTAGTGTGAACATAATAATGAACTGAATAATACCCTGTTTCATGTTTTACTTGGTGAAAGATTTGACCACTGTATTTGGTTTCTGTGGCAAGGATTTGGTAGCGGAGGGGGGTTTTCAGGGGTGGCTTCTGATGAAAAGTTGCTAGAAGCTTCTCCTTTGTCTGACAGAGCCAATACCAGCCAGCTCTAAGGTGGACCCGCCACCGGCCAAGGCCAAGCCAATCAGTGATAGTGGTAGCGCCTCTGTGATAACATATTTAAGAAGCAAAAAAAGTTGTGGGGCTCAGTAACGGCAGCCAGAGAGAGGAGTGAGAACATGTAAGAGAAAAAACCCTGCAGACACCAAGGTCAGTGAAGGAGGAGGGGGAGGAGGCGCTCCAGGAGCCGGAGCAGAGATTCCCCTGCAGCCTGTGGGGAAGACCATGGTGAGGCAGGCTGTCCCCCTGCAGCCCATGGGGGTCCATGGTGGAACAGATACCCACCTGCAGACTGTGGAGGACCCCATGCCAGAGCAGGTGGATGTCCAAAGGAGGCTGTGACCCCGTGGGAAGCCCACGCTGGAGCAGGCTCCTGGCAGGACCTGCGGATCTGTGGAGAGAGGAGCCCAAAGAGCAGGTTTTCTGGCAGTACTTGTGACCCTGTGGGGGACCCACGCTGGAGCAGTTCATGAAGAACTGCAGCCTGTGGGAAGAACCCATGTTGGAGAAGTTCGTGGAGGACTGCATCCCGTGGGAGGGACCCCACGCTGGAGCAGGGGAAGAGTGTGATGAGTCCTGCTCCCGAGGAGGGTGAAGCGGCAGAAACAATGTGTGATGAACTGACCATAACCCCCATTCCATGTCCCCTGCGTCGCTGGCGGGGGTAGGGAATCTGGGAGTGAAGTTGCACCCATGAAGAAGGAAGGAGTGGAGGGAAGGTGTTATGAGATCTGATTTTATTTCTCATTACCCTACTCTGGTTGATTGGCAATAAATTAAGCTCATTTTTCCCCAAGTTGAGTCTGTTTTGCCCGTGACGGTAACTGGTTAAGTGATCTCTGCCTGTCCTTACCTCGGCCAGGGAGCCCTTTGTTATATTTTCTCTCCCCTGTCCAGCTGAAGGGGGGAGTGATGGAACGGCTTTGGTGGCCACCTGGCATCCAGCCAGGGGCAACCCATCACAACCACAGGTTTCACAATTGCTTCAGAGTTGTCACTTCTCTGGAAACTTGAGGCTTTTCATATTCAAAAATCTTTCTACAAGATTTCAGTACATTGGCTTTTTTTCCTAACAAAGGAATACATTCCAGGCCTTATTCTTTATTCCTGAGGATTCTTACATTGTTGTATTGGAAGTTACAATTTGAAAGAATCAATGACTAGATTTTACGTAGCTTTTATGCAAGCACGTATTACATAAGGAACAAAAGAGCCCCACTTACTGCAAGGACTACAACTCAAACTGACCCTTCATGAATGTTTTTCAGATGCACCTCCCAGAAAAAGCAATTGGCCTTAAAGCAGGGTGGTAAGGGGAGGATGGGGGATGGAGGGAATCTTAGTTACTTGTCATGTCCTGTCTTTTTTCCTAAGAATTTACGGTTTATTGTACTTTCACTATTGGACTTCATACATAGTTTAATATCTTCATGCATTCAGTACCTAGAATGTACTTTGAAAATTTCATTTTATTTGTCTAAAAAGTGTCAGGTCCCAGGTATCAACTATACATTTAAAATCAAGAATTACCTATATTTTCACACTTACAGTAGACAGGAAAATATTTCTCTCTATCTTTTTGTAATCAGACATCCATTTCTGGCATTCAAAACACCAAAGGCACACCTGTGTAAATAACACAATGAAGAAGGAATTCATAAGTTAAAGAACAAAGTCAACTGGACATTTTTATCCTCTGTGTACTTACTGGGATTAATTTGGTCCAACAATTTTATTGTTTTGTTTCCAGTTAGTAAAATGGTTTGCAATAGCCTAGGTCCTCAGATGACTGAAGAACTGATATTCAAGTGAATTTATACTTCTCCTTCTGTTTGGTTTTGCTATGATTTTATTTTAATAATACAATATGATCAATTTTCCTTTGTTTATCACATAGCTTCATTAATTTTAATTAATGAAGTCATAGCATTTTTAATAGTAAGAAGCCTTTGAACACAGTGGAAAATCAGCATCTATAGGATAAATGAAAGTCTTTGCAAAGTTCAGACGCTCTAATTATAAGATTGAATAGAATATATCTCTTTCCCTAAGTGATACTGGATTTTATACATGATTTATAAGACCTGAAAGCCCAAAATAAATGTAAAACACTTAGCATTGAGCCTATAGATTGATCTTCCCTGACTTTTTGAAAAGAGTATATGAATTTACTTGAATGTAGATCAGTTTATCAGGAACTTCGCTGCTGTTTCTGGAATACTTGTTTCTTTTTCTGAACAAGATCTTTGTTTAAAGTCTTTTTTTTTTAAAGATCAGTGAATATTTAATATCCTTTTCAAAGTAGTTTCTTTCCTCTGGAAGATTCTCTTGAAAACTGATGTTTTTTCTTAGATAGGTCTTAAGTGTGTGATTAAACAAATGAAGAACATCCATACTTCTGTCATATGGTTATCACTGGCTAAGCTGCTACTGTTTTAATAACTATTTTCTCAAATGAAGAAAATAAGTGGGGGTTTGGTACTGCTATCTGGGGCATGATTTGCTGGATTTTTATCTGTAAGAAATAAATGTAATATTTTATATCAGCTTTGTATTCACCAAGAAAGAACTTTTTTTAGCATTCTGTATTTCAGTGAAATCTTTGAGAGATACATGTAATCAGGAGCTTGGGGTGACAAATATATGAGTGCTCTAAGATAAAGACAGTTGATGATTTTGAACTGAGAATGACATATAGTAATGTTTTAATGTTTAATCTTCCATGATCTTTAGTGGTTTGGTGTCATAGGAAATTAAGTTGGTAGCTAAGTTTCTCACACACAAAGGCAGAACTCCTGTCTGGTTGTAGATGTAAAAGAGCTACAATTATATGTAGGAAGCAAAATGTAAAGCATATTACAAAGAAAAAGAGCTGTGGGTTAGATCCTTAGCTACTAGTGGAGCACAGTGATTACTATCAGGTAGGGACATGGTCCTAGATAAAAACCCCTATTTATAAATCTGATAACTGAGTGGTTTTGTATTCTCTCAAACATTATTTGGAAAGTTTTTATTTTTCATGTAATTGTTTTCAGAAGATGGTAAGGAATGGTGTTAATCTTTTTGAATTCCGAATCCAGAGTAGCACATCTATCTGGGATGTTTCCAAACGGGAAAATAAAAAAGTCTATGCCTGTTAGAGTGTTTTGTATAGAAAAAATGCTATGTAGTGGTTAACACATTATTTTTCTTATTTTTTCCCTGCAAAACTTCTAAAAGGAAAATGGTAGAAAAAAAGAAAATATTTATTGAACTTTTGCAATGGCTGTTAAAATCGAATACTTCAGTTCAAGCTGAACTATATGTCATTGAATAACCCATGAAGCATCTTGAATCATCCTTCATACGTACCATGAACATCCCTTTAGTAGGGTGGCAGAATTTGGTGTACAGGGAGGATTCATTCTCTTACCAAGTGTTTAAACACTGTATAAAAATGCAAGGCAACGGCTGCTGAGTCATAGTAGTTCATGCATCTTACTAAATTCAACCAGAGTATAAAGTGAGTTGGACTGGCCAAGTGACAGCATCATGCCATGGAAAAATACCTGTATGTCAATGATGATGTTAAGCTTTCCTATGTTTAGAAGCAGGGCTTCCAAAGCATATCACTTACTCTTAAGAAGTAGCAGAAGGATGAGCTGCTCAGTGGATGTTTTCCAATGCCAATCTTGGCACCCAGGATAATTGGGACAGTGCTGGGAGATTAGGAGTGTTCAAAATGGAAATATTCTGTGTTTATACTGCAGAACAGTGGGTAATCAGTTCTCCAGACACAAGCTTTAGTTTATACTCTTAAATAGCAGTGGTAGGAAGTTAAAAGCAACACTGTAGGAAGAGACATTGTACATGGATGGGACTGCCATCTGGGGAAGCCTTTTTCAACTGCAGTTTTCAGCACAGATGCTGAGTTTTCAAAGAGAACATTCCAGGAAGAAGGAATTTGTTTCAGAGGCACAACATTTGTAACCTACAGCAATGTCATATGATGACCTGCTTACAATTGTCCACCATGTAAACATGTATGTTTAAATGAAGCTTTCACCTAGTTTCTGGGACTGGCTTGAACAAGATAATTTGAAAATATGTAAAATAAGACTGAAGTCATTGTTACCATCAGAAAGAGGCAGAATTAGCCTTGCTCATGGAATTTTCCATAAAGCAGGTTCTCTTCTGCATGAACAAGGAAACATAGGATAAGAAGTGCTTTGTTCATTTCTCTCAAAAGAGAAGACTTCTTTGAGTTGTTCGGAATAAAAATGCAATAGAATTGCTTGCCTCAGACAAGATCTGAAATTTAAAGGGCTTCCTTTCAACATTCAAAAATTAAAACAGCAATGAAAAAAAATTAAATTCTTACAGCTAATCAGCTATTACCTCATTCTTAAATTTTTGCATTTTATTCTTTTTTTTCCCAAATATAACACTTGTGCATTGAATTCCATCATACTTTTTCTAAGGTAATTTTTTTATTCTGATGCTGTGTTTATAACTGTGTTTAGTAGAATTCAATCCTTAATTGTTGTCATGGTTTAACCCCAGCCAGCAACTAAGCACCACGCAGCTGCTCACTCACTTGCCCCACCCCCCACCCAGTGGGATGGGGAGAAAATGGGGAAAAGGAGTAAAACTTGTGGATTGAGATAAGAACGGTTTAATAGAACAGAAAAGAAGAAACTAATAATGATAATGAGAACACAAATAAAATGACAACAATAATGATAAAAGGATTGGAATATACAAGTGATGCACAGTGCAATTACTCACCACCCACTTATCGATGCCCAGTTAGTCCCTGAGCGGCGATCCTCCCCACCCCCACTCCGCCCAGTTTATGTACTAGACGTGACGTCACATGGTATGGAATACCCCGTTGGCCACTTTGGGTCAGCTGCTCTGGCTGTGTCCCCTCCCAACTTCTTGTGCCCCTCCAGCCTTCTTGCTGTCTGGGCATCAGAAGCTGAAAAATCCTTGACTTTAGACTAAACGTTATTTAGCAGCAACTGAAAACATCAGTGTGTTATCAGCATTCTTCTCATACCTAGCTCAAAAACATAGCACTGTACCAGCTACTAGGAAGATAATTAACTCTATCCCAGCTGAAACCAGGACAATTGTTTTCTCCTCTTGCTCCCTGTCACAATCCATTTGCTTCATCATCTTAATTGGTATTTATGCTCCTTTAGTTTCCTTCTTGCCTTAGGGACTTTTTCCAAGTCAATTATTACCCCTTAGGCAGTTCCTTTTTTCCTGGGGACTCTCATTCTCTTTTTCTGAGCCCTCCTAAGCATTTACTGACTACCTAGCTTTACATTAACACTTTCTTTAATTACAGTTATTTTTTATATGGTGCATTTAGCATTTTGTGACAAGCATTCAAGCCAGAAGATGATAAAGCTAAGGTTTTACTGTCAGCCTTTACTCTGTTGTTTTAAAGCATATCCAGTATTATGAAATCCTGATGTGCAAAACCATACTCTTGTTTTTATACTGGTTCTTTGAAGTGCAATGCAGGCAAAATGTTCAGGAAAAAAAATTGTTCAGTGCAGATGTTATGGACCAAATGCTAAAAGACAGATCTGATGGCATGGCAGATACTATACATTGGTTTATTCCATGAGTAGTATCCCACTTTCCTGAGGGAAATATTGAATTGAATGATAGTATTTGCCTGGCTGTGTAAGAGGATGTACAAAATACATTGTAGTTCAGCTTTGTTTTTAGAGTGTTTGAACCTATGTGTTCACTAAGATTTTTTTGGAACTCAGGAGTGTCAGACATGCAACATAGGGCTGATGTCCCTCTGGTCTAATTTGACAATGGCCGTAGTCTGTTGCTCCAGGAAAGAATTGCTATGGCATGCTCTGATGACATATTTTCCTAATGCAAGGCTGTTAGTGGTACAGTTTACGCTCTGAAGCATGGCCTAGCCATGTTCTAGGCTATTTTATTTTACCCTAATGTAGCTCTGGATTATGTTCTTATTCATGTGGACATCTTAGGCCTGTAGAGCTTCACTGTTGTCTCTGGCAGAGTCTTACTATGGCAATTATAATTTAGGGGTTGGGGGGGGCAGTTTCCCCATCTTCTCCTTAACAAAAAATATCTGTCATAATATGCTCCCTTCTTACTATCTCTAGTGACATGAATACATAAAAAAAAAAAAAGCTGGTTTACTTGTTGCAGACATTAAATTTTTCAAGCTTCTAAGCAACATCATGGCAGTGCAAACAAATATGATTCCAACTTGCACAGGCACATGGAGTTTGCCCAGGCTCCCAGTTACTGTTACAGATTGAGATCATGCTCCACGGTATTACCACTCTTCTGTTAACATGAGACTTGGGTGGACAAAGAGTGATCAGAAATGAGCACTTGGTCTCCAAGTACCAAGTGTCTTCAGTGCATTGGAAAATCAAATTCCAGAATCTCTAAATCCCAATTTTCTCAGACAATAGTGTGTTTTGGTTTG